>JBBMEF010000003.1:7659313-7684922 GCA_037832685.1 Sicyos baderoa
ATAAAAAAATAAATATTGAGTAGTTTTTTAATATTTTAATATTTAAATAAAAATGTGGGGCCCACAGATGGAGTTGGTAAGAATTGGATGGAGTTATGAAAGTCTATGGGGCAACCATGGAATAGAAGTCAAGCCAAGCCAACTCATCCGTTTGTCCATGGGGCAAACATGCCCGTAAAGTACAAGTATTTGTTTGGAGATGAGATGTTGCAAAAGAATTTGTTTTGTATTTGTATTTGGCTTTATGTTATCATTACATATTTATATTAATTGATATATCTTATATATTTTATTTTATATTGTGTGGTTGAAAATTTAAAAAGTTTTGATGTGACATTTGGTAGATTATATCAAATATATTTCATATTAAATGGTTAAAATTATATAAAAGATTTAATGAGATACAAGAATAAGAGTGAACCACATATTGATGTACAAAAAATAAACATGAGTTTGAAAGTCTAAACTCCTTCTTCTTCTCCTCCCCTCAACACCAAAATCCAATCATCCCTTAACTATAAAAAAAATGGGAAAAAGCTGAAATCCTAAAATAACCACCAAATTTAGTGACATATTTTCATATACTATTTAAAAAGAGATGCTTTAGTTGAAATTTCAAGAATCTCACTAAACGCTAAATAGGGTTCAAATCATACTTATATATGTTCAAATCGTATTTATAAGTAATTAAAATGACAATATTGATAAACAAATTATGAAAACTCAATTTGATTTAACACAATGAAACTATGAAGAAAAAAAAAATTAATTATTTCAAAAGTAAATAGGAAAGAGTTAGAGAAGATGACACTATAATTTTCTAGTTGTTATGTACAACGATCTAGTCCACCCCCTAAGCGCCTATTGAGAATTTAAATAATGTTTTGCTTGACTATTTTCATATATTAGAGTTCAATCATACACGGTCCATTTTTATGTGTTTAAAAGAAAACTCGATTACAAGTTAAAAAGTGAAAAATAAAATGTAAAATAAAAAATTGAGAGTGTAGAGAGAACAACAATAATTTTTTTGATTTTTAGAAGATTGAATAATAAAAGTTGTGTTAATTTTTTTAGAAGAAGATTTGAGTCATTGTATGTAACAAAAATTAAAAAAAAAAAATGGTTGAGATTACAAGTTAAAAAGTGGGAAAAGAAAAAAAAAAAAAAAAAAAGTAAAACGTAGGAATAATATGTTTTAAAGATTTTTTTTTAAATAATATGTTTTAAAGATTTTTTTTTTCAATTCCTTCTTTAATTTTTTTTTTACTGTGTTCCAAGGTTGAGAAATATATATACTCATTTTTCTATTCTTTTAGTTTTAAAAGAATCAAAAGCCGTTGCTATTACAGAATATGAGGTTTCACCTCAAAATCAATTGACAATAAGAGAAGTAACTCATATGTCTTTTATATTGATGTTGGACTGTCCCACTTTTCAATGTAGGACATTTGTGAGATCCTAACAATATCGGCCACTTATCCAAAACTTCATATGCCAACTTTTATATGAGCTACCATATGCACACTCAGTTGTCATAGCATCATCTTGAGATTTGCTCATTCAAACTTGTTTCGACCATAACTTATTCGTTTCAACTTTGATTTGAGTAATTCAAATTGCGCAAAATCATTGTTTCGAGCATTACATTATTAACGACTTAAGACATCAAAATTGTTAGTAAATAATATCATGTTTGTTATCGTCAAAATATTAATTAATTAATTCAAGATTGAGCTAAATAGTCAACACTTATCAAATTATACATTGTCACGATGCCAGCTCATAACGAAATAAAATTCTCTTGACTTCTACAAATTCAAGTTCATTTACTTTATCGGTCAATAAGCTAACTTGCATATAATAAATGATTGATATCGAGACTGTTTATAAAGATTTTGCAACCATTTAGTCGTCACCTCAACATGGTCCATGGTGTTGTTGAAACCTTTTCATGGAGTATCCATTAATGAGTACTAAAACCCTAGATGATGTTATACAATCCACGATAACATTTATGCAAATAGTAGGAAAACTCATATGAACCATCACCATGTAGGAAAACCCCATTAAACTCGATCATATATATTGCTTATGTCAAATTTCATGGCAATTACCACATCATTGTTACTCGGACGCGTAACATACTACACACAATATTAGATATTTTAGATGGATTATTTTTGTTATTAAATTGTTAGTTTGTTAAATCCATTTAACCAAAAATCCGTCTCTTACCTGACTATTTATATTCCCCCAGAAGAGAAGAATAAACATTTTTTGCATTTATTCTCCAATACGCTTCTAATATGGTATCATGAGTTTGATTTATCCATTCGTTACTCTAGTCTTCGCAAAAGTCTTCTTCTACTTGCGATTTCTTCTATTCTAATAGGGACTTTTCGGGTCAAGCTTCTAGTCAAATGTCCTATGCTCCGATTGAGCGAGATCGTCCGATGAGTGAGAACACGCAGAGTCCCTATTTCTTGCATCACATTGATACGTCTCATATGATTCTCGTTCCTAAGTTACTTCATGAAGACAATTACATCACTTGGAGTTGTTCAGTGAAGATTGAACTTGCTATTCGCAACAAGTTAACGTTCGTCGATGGAACTATCAAGAAACCGGAATCTATAGCCTGCTTCCGCTATGGACTCATAACAATTATGTTGTTATAAATTGGATTTTGAATTCCGTATCCAAGAGCATTTCATCTAGCATAATTTTGTATAAATCTGCACGAAGCATTTGGCTAGATCTTGAATAACGCTTTCAAAAGCGGAATGGACCACAACTTTTTCATATGAAGGAAAAGATGGCCAACATCAAACAATATCAAGATTCGGTAATTGCTTACTCCTCGAAAATCAAAACTCTCTGGGATGAATACGCTTCTAATCAGCTGATTTGCATCTGTGGCTTGTGTACTTATGGTGGTATGAAATCTATTGAAAAAAATTATAGTTGAAGTATATAATTTATCAACACATTGTCTGATATAATAAAACTACCAAGACTAATGAGACGAAAATTATGAAAAATAAAACAAAAAACATTATTTTAAAAATGGAATATAGGATTGTGAGGGGGCATGAATTGGTTGGGTACGAAAATAGTTAAAAGTTTGGGGCTGTTAAAAAAAAATAAGAAAAAAAGGAAAAAAAAAGCTTGGGGGGTTTGTGGATCTTCATCGGAGATCGGGGACGAAGAGGGAGAAAGGAAAATCATCTGTCCTGTTTCTCTTTCAGTTCTTTTCCTTTTCTTCATCCGCTTCGCGAAATTCATCCAATTCCATCATCCCATCCACAATTTTCCTGTGAATTTCCCCAAAAATCAAAGAATCAATCACTCAACTCCGTTTATACACTCTTCTCAAGGTCCCGATTCTCGCAGATCGTCGCCTTAGGGTTTTAAATTTCATCCCCCAACATCTCGATCACAAGGGGTTCCGATTGAAATTACCAGTATTTGATTTCGTGGCTCTGGAATTGCTGAATTGATTGAGGGTGCCCTAGGGTTTTCGGCGGAGTTTTCCTTTTGACAACTCGTTTGATTTGGAGGTAAGGATTTTGAATATCTTTTTTGTTCGATTGTATTGTGTTTGATGACGTTTGCAACTTCTATGCAATTATTTTATTTTATTTTCCCCCCTTTTCATCACTGTTTTTTCCAATTATGTAAATGGTCAACGTGTTAGGGTTTGAGATTCAAGGCTGCACTGGTTGCCCATATAAGCGATGTTAGGTCTGAATTGCAACGCCTTTGCTGGTACCAGCTGTTTCTTTCATCGAGCCGAATGGCATCCTTTGGAATAGCCGACCGGACTCGGGCTCGTGGGCCCTTCGTCCCTTTGTAAATCAGGTGCAGTTCATATCCTATTGAGGAATTTTAAAACTAGGGCTTTGTTTTGAGCACCCAAGAATTCTGAACTGCTTTTTAATTAATGTAGTTTTGGCTCATGGTACACACTTCATATTTGTTGACCATGTCGTAATGGATTATAATCTATTGAATTCGAGGGCGTGGTTCCAATGACTTTTTTTTTGTTTGTTTCTTTTTCAGGGTTGGGTTTTTTTTTTTTGTTGGTTTGATAAGTTCAATAACTACTTCAAAGTTGAGGTTCTCAAGATCTTATGTACAAAAAAAGGTCTTCTTTTTCCAAAATGATGGACTGCTTTGGTTGCTTTGGGTTTACAAAAAAGCCTAAAAAAGTGATGAGACCTGCTTCTGGCTTCAATCGCCTCTCTGAGGATTTTTTGTTGGGTGAAGATATGGAAGATGAAGAAAGCTGCTCGTCTCAGGATGATATGACCAGTACTACACATGAAGAAGAAACCGACTCACATAGCCGTGCCAAAAATTCAGAAGAGATTATGCTGCATAGAACACAGAATGGTTTGATTTGCAGGCAATTTCCTGTCAAGCAGACAAACATAGTTATTCGCTCAGAGGTGAATTTAGTAATTAATATGCCCTTCGATTATGTTAAATTTAAATTCAACCTTGCATAACAAAGCTGTTTAGTTTGAATGTGGTCTATTGATCTTTGAAGGAATACTGGACCTTTTACAATAATGACTAGAGGCTTCTGAATTTACTTGCAAAGGTCATGAATAAAAAACAGTACGGTAAGGTTCCCTCCCTCCGCGAGCAATAGGGTTCCAAGAATTACGGTATTTGAATTTTTTCTGTTGGTCGCAGATGAAGGGAACCTTATTGTACTGTTCTATGTTCATTACCTTTTGCTCGTAGTTTCAGAAGCTTCTTGTCATTACTGTAAAAGGTCCAGTTAGCGTTTTTCTTTTTCTTTTTCTTTTTCTTTTTTTTTTTTTTTTATTTTTATTTTTTTTTTTTCATTTGAAAATGCTTACTCTGGACATTAAATTTTGAAGTGAAAACTGACTTCGGTTCTTGGTTTTGATAATTGTCAGCTAGACTAGTACTTTGATTGTTTACATTTTACTGATTAAACACACTAAGCATGTATTCTTTCAAGTTTCTTAACATGGCCCCTTGAATTAAAATGTTGGAAAAGATACAACGTCTCACCCTTACCTTCAGATTTTATCGAGCTATGAACCTGTCTTATTGGGAAACAGCCCAATAATCGCATCTACTTGGTTGTATGATCCTTTTACTTTGAGGCTCAATACTCATCCTGCTACTTCTTTTCACGTTAATGTTCATTTGTTGGCTTGATGTTCAGGATGAAAATGGAAACAAGATTGTCAATGAATATGTTCGTGAGTATAAGATTGGTTCTGGTAGTTATGGGAAAGTGGTAAGCATTCTATGATGACATGATTTTGCTATAGTTACTCAATTGATTCTATTAATAATTAGCCTTATCCCTTTATTTATGTGAACAGGTTCTATATCGAAGTCGTGTTGATGGAAAATACTATGCCATTAAGGTGTTTTTTCTGAAATTTCATCGAGTTTGTTTTCTATTTTTGCAATAATTTGGAGCGGGGCACTATTACCCTGTGTTTTTTTCTCACTTCGAATTTTGCTAGAAGGTTGAGACATCAATTCTGTTATAAAATTTCTGTCATAATTACATGTAGGCATTTCACAAGTCTCATTTGGCAAAGTTGCGAGTTGCTCCTTCAGAGACAGCTATGACTGATGTTCTTCGGGAGGTAATGGGAGAATTTCAATTAGTTACCTCAGACATTGTAACAAACCCTAAACGAGGGTATTTTCCTACTTAATGATATTGTTTTTTGGTATGAATCACTAAGGTGAATAGATTTTGCCAAATGGTGTGTTGCATCTTAAAATTTTATTGGAGTTCAATGGTTAACTCTTGTATACAGTGTATGTTTTGGTTCTTTTTCTCACTCACCCACATTTCTTTCCTACAAGTCTTTGGCTAAGCTTTGTTGTATGCATATATTTTCTATAACTCTTAGGATTGGCGTTGCTGAGCTAAGGATAAAATATATGTTCTTTTTGCAGGTTTTAATCATGAAAATGTTGGAACATCCAAACATAGTGAATCTGATAGAAGTGATAGATGATCCAGAAGATGATCGCTTTTATATGGGTATTCATGGCATCTTTCTATTTCTTTATGATTTTGCTTGAATCTTTGTAGGTACTTTTTGCTCGAATGTAACATTTACTTGAGTAGTTGTTCTTTGCTTTAGTTCTTGAATATGTGGAAGGCAAATGGTCTTGTGAGGGTTCTGATCCACCACGTGGTATAGATGAAAATATTGCCCAGAAATATTTCCGCAATATTGTCTCGGGGCTGATCTATCTCCATGCTCATGTATGATCTAGATTCTTACTTTTGTACCTGTCTTTTTTTACGGTAGCCTATTTCTTCATTTCCCTTACAAGCTTAAATATTTGTCGCTTATCTTGTTAAAAAAAGTAGACACCTCAGGTTGAATAAGGAGGTTATATATTTTTTTAGATAAGAAACAATTTATATATTTTTTGATAATGAACCAATCTTTCTTAGCTCATAAAATACAGGGAAAACCACCTAGGCTTCAATCTTGCAAAATAACTCTTAGAAGATAATTACAAAAGTCTAGTAGTAATAGAGGTCAGAGGCCCAATTGACTCTAATGAAGGCCCAAATATCGCTCGAGATCTCTCAGCACCTCTAAAGATTCTATTGTTTTTCCTGATGTCCAAAATAATAGGGTGTTGTACATGAGTTGAGTGAAATTTTTGGACCAATCTGAAAATTCGGGTTAGTCATTTTTCTAATCCAACCCAATTCAACTCATTTTTAGAAACAACCCAACCCAACTCATTATTTTTGGGTTGGGACCGTTGGGTTGAGTTGGGTCATTGGTTCATATGGGAGATGAAAAAAAAGAAATGAAGATTCCCAAAAATCTAAATAAATAGTATATGCTAGAGAGATAAATCTAGACCAATATTAATTTTGATCAAAAGCTTTCTAAAAAATAACTGAAGGAAGGAAATTGAAAAAATTGAAGGAAAATAAAAGAAACGGAAGAAAATTGCAAAATTATTATTTATACACACTAAACCCTGTCTCGAAAACAAATTGTAAGTAAGCATAGTCGCTCCTTTAAGGCTTTAACCATGCGCCATTGGAGACTATTGTGTAAGGTAATACATTGAATTTAAATATATCGATTCGTTAAACCAAACCAAAATTGTCCCAACCCGCGAACCGAACCAAATTTATCGGTTCTCTTCAACCCCAATCCAACCAAAAAAAAAACTCAACCCAACCCTTATATTTTGGGTTGGGTTATTTGGTAATTGATTCTTTTGTACACCTCTACAGAATAATGTACAACCCAACACTCTACAAGAACTCTTCCTTCTCACATAAAGATCCTCTGTTAGACTCATGAAAGTGCAACCTTCCTCATAACCCTCATGAAAGTGACAACCTTCCTCATAACCGTGTCAAAGATAAGTCTGAATCCTCCAAAGAAGATTGAGGATTAAACAGACAACTAAAAAATGAATTACAAGAGAAGCCCTTTGCTGGACAAGGTACCCCTTGAGAATGTCTCTATGACCCGGATCACAAAGCTGATCCTTTAGTTGTCTCTATGACCAACTCATGTACAACCCAACCATTGAACGACATTTCATAAATCAAATGCGAAAGATGCCCCTTGAGAATGTCTCTATGACCCGGATCACAAAGCTGATCCTTTACAAGAACAATTAGATAAGCCACATCCCGTGCCTCTCTATCTGAATAAGGACGACAAAAAATCAAATGCGAAAGATGCCCATAAGAAGCATATACAACCATTGAACGACATTTCATAAAAGATTAGTGAAACAAATGGGGATTTAAAGAGCGAAGAGGACCATCCCGACACAATTATCAGCCCTAAAAGAATCTCATCCATCCCCATCCCCTTCCGAATAAGAAATAAGACTCGAGCAAAAAGCTTCTGCAATATGGTGTTTCAAGGATTCTTGTGTCACGCCATCTTACCTTGATCCATTTGATCGGGATTGACCCATACTCACTGACTCTCAATAATCTTATGCTAGAGAGAGGTAGAAATCTATCGGAGAACGCCACAATCACTTTTATATGACATTGATTTTTCCTTGCACTTAACTTACTGATGCTTGGCACAGGGTGCCTTGACTGAAACTGTTGATTTATTGTGTTCGTTTATTCATACTTGATACAGGGCTTAGGCAGTTTTACTTGGTTGCCTATAAGCTGACTGTTTGCATGGTTTAGTTCCCTCTTGATTGGGTAATTTAATATGTTTATTTTCAAATTTTGGATGCAGAATATAGTTCATGGTGATATTAAACCTGATAATTTGTTGATAACGCGTGATGGTACAGTGAAGATAGGGGACTTCAGTGTTAGCCAGGTTTTTGAGGTAACCAAAGTCATTTTTCAAAGCTGCATTTTTCCGCTGCAACATTTGAGATCCCAGTAAGAGTAATATTCAATTTGCATTTGCAGGATGAAAATGATGAGCTTCGCCGTTCTCCTGGGACTCCTGTTTTTACTGCACCAGAATGCTGCTTAGGTCTAAGATTATATTGGTTGTGATGCTTATCAAGGTCGGGTTTATGCTAATGTATCTGAACTGTTTTAACTTTTTGTGTTATTAGGTATAACTTATCACGGCAAATCCGCGGACACGTGGGCAGTTGGGGTGACTCTGTACTGTATGATACTTGGTCAATATCCATTTCTTGGGGAGACACTGCAAGACACGTATGATAAAGTGGGGAAAATGTTTGTTTGTTTGTGCTATTATTGCTTCATTAAATACATACATTCTGATGTTAAATGGACAATATATATTTTCTCCAGATTGTCAATAATCCATTACTGCTGCCGCATGATATGAATCCCCAACTGAGAGATCTATTGGAAGGAATTCTATGCAAAGGTACTTACTATCTTCTGCTCCCTGAATATTCTGTGGAAAACCTGGTCTCCTTGATCATTGAAGTATTTTCTTACAGACTCGAACCAGAGGATGACACTGGACGCCATTGCAAAGCACAGCTGGGTGGTCGGAGACGAAGGTCCGATCCCAGAATATCTATGCTGGTGCAAGCGCAAGGCTTTGTTGGTGGAAGAACAATTAAACTTACAACCAGAAGAAAATGGGAGTAAATACGAGGATTTTGATGAGACTTCTCGTAATTTGGCGCCTGTGTAGAGAGAGTGTGGACTTGTTTGTGTAAATTTTAATTCTAGAAGGGTTAGCTGTTCTTTCTCTCACCGTTATTTGACCGTTTATATAGTCTTCATCTTCTTTGTTGTTGGTCTATTTGAGGATAAAACATGGGAGTGACATCAAGAATGTTTTGTTTTATGACAAATATTTTCATCAAGCTGTATTTTTTTTTTGTTTCGGAATATTTTTTCTTCTCTTAGTTGACTCTCATCCATTGTGGAATCCTTACAATGTTTTTAGTTATGTTAATTTATAATATTTAAACCATAGACTCGTGATGAAGAATAAAAAAATATATTGGTTTCGATTTCCTATCTTTTTCATGAGTAGTTTTTTTTTAAAAAAAATTATTATTATTTTATTTTTAACAAAGCTGCAAATTAGCCCAACTCAACCGGAATCAATGATTATCTAATGATTTTTAGGATTTGGGTTCGAGTCTCCCCCACCCCAATTACAAAAAAAAAAAAAAAACAAAGCTCCAAATTAGATTATAGAGTTATACTACAACCTAATGCATCCCCTCGCCTGGAACAGGGTAGACAATTAGGGAAACTCAACAAGGATTTCAATTTTATTCATTCTATTTACACCACATTTAGCAACTAAATTACATTAATATACATTAGAGATCGTGAGTTCGAATTCTTTAATCTCAATTTAAAAAAATAAAGAAGTTTCATGTATAAACAGTACTTGGAGATTAAAAGTATTTGTAATATTGTTGGCAACATTAAAAGAATCTTTCATTTCAAGATCAACGGCTTTATTCAATACAATTTACAATTTTGTGAACCAACTGATTTTCGGTTATCAATACAGCAAATCAAACACCATAATCAAAATTTTAGAGAATTTGATTACGATACTGAATTCCAAGGAATATGAATCCCAACCCGCAAACCAAACACGGCCTTAGTGCCGATAATTTTTTGTTCAAATAAAGAGTGTCAAATGTAATTTAAGAGGGCATATCCAGCACATATGATGGGACAGTTGAGTGAAAAGAAAATGTTCCATTTTTTTCTATTACATTATATATGTGGCTCTGAAATCTCTCTCTCTCTTTCTCCTTTTAATCAAAAGAGAAAACAAGTACAATTCCCAGTGAGAAGAAGCTTACCCTTAGACTTATTTTTTTAGATTTTTTTTTAAAAAATTCTCTTTTAAATATTTCTTATTTTTGAGATCCTTGCAGACCTTTTTTGCATTAAAACTACAAAGTAATATACTGACCAGGGCTAGCCCCAAATTGTACTATTTCTTTTTCACTACTCATGATTTTAAGTTTTTATTAACATTTTAGTTCATGAAATTTCAAATATTCATGTACTTCAAAAAAAAAAAAAAAAAAATCGATTTTTATGGATAATTTGTTGTTTGATTTTCTTAAAAAAATTGTTAACATTATTAAATTATCATAATTGAAAATCGAGAGGTAAGGATTCAAATTCTCACCCAAATCTTGAATTAAAAAAAGTTTTTTGTTTAAAATCATTCAAATGCATCTCCTCTCCTTATCGTGGGAGACCCTCGAAGTACGACAAAAATGTGAGAATCTCTTTATTAAACAATAAACTAACATTGATTGTAATATGGATCAATAAAGCACTTTTTTTTTTTTTTTTTTTTGAATAAAGCACTCATAAATTTAGAGAAATTTATAAAGAATGTGGCCGAGTAAATTAATATATCTGGCTATACGGCAGAAATTTAAAGTTTTAAAAGATAGATTATAATGTTTAATGGTTACAAGAGAAAACCTGCCTATCCTTACTCTTTGATTGACGATTTTTAACAAGTGAGTTTAGAATATATATATATATATATATATATATATATATATATATAACTAGTAACGGGTTGATTACGGGTTTGAATCCTAAATATTGTTGATTTTTTTTTTTTTTTTTTTTTTTTTTTTTTTTTTTTTTTTTTTTTTTTTAAACAAGGGTGATTCATGGTTAAAGAGAAAAAAAAAAACAACAAAAACAGGGATCACATTGATTATATATTAGCACTGAATTTAATGTTCTTTATTTGTTTTTATGCTTATTTCTTTCAAATATAGGATAAGAACATTAAAAGAAGAGGGCAAACCATTTAGCATGTACAGACATAGATCTTGTAAATCAGTTGTAATAGTAACTGCATGCAATCAAACGATGAACAATACTCATCTGAATGTGTTGCACATAAGTATCAATCGTTTCAGTTATCTTTTTTTTTTTGGAAATTTCTTGAAATTGTGATTTAAGTCCAACCATATTGGTTGATGAGAGATGTTTTTCAAGGTACAAGTTGGGGAAGGAGGATTTTACAAATACCGAATTTATGGATCGAATCTGTGATCGTGGAAATTGATTAGCACCAAACCAGATAACAAATCACGCTACCGACCCATTCAATATAAAGCAAAATAGCTTGGTGAGAAGGTATATTAAGGAATTACCAATATTTTGAGAGTTTCGCAACACACGTAATTCATTGTATCTAAACAAGCAAATACTAAATTACGTATACTGGGTGAGAAGGTATATTAAGGAATTTCCAATATTCTCGGACTTAACCATATGATACTAACAGAAAGAACAATACCTACGGGTTTTCTTGGCATCCAAATGTTGTAGGGTCAGGCGATATATCCCGTGATATTAGTCGAGGTGTGCGAAAGCTGGCCCGGATAGTCACGAATATGAAAAAAACAAAAAAAAAAACAAAGAAAGAACAATCTCCTTCGAGATCATGATTGAGAAAAAAAAAAAAAAAATCATCTCTTATTTATCCCACATAGGCGAAGAGGTTAGGTCAAGAATATATGTAAGAGAAAAAAATGGACGTTTGTCAAAAGCTCATGATATAATGCAATAAGTGTAGTAAAAGAAATATGCAAATGTAAATTATTTAGCCAATGAAAATATATTTATAGAGAAAAATACAGAGATTGATAGTAAAACCAAATAATTAACTACAATATCTTTAACTACTCGAAAACCGTTTTAAACTTAGAAGAAATAATTTATACAAACTATATCTTCTAATAAAAAGTTGTACGTTAATAAAAATAAAATAAAATGTACAATTTTATTACATGAAGTTTCAAAAAGTTAAAAATCAATCTTTATAATAAATTTAAATTTAATATAACTGAAATTAGTTTAATAATCTAAATACTTTTAAGGAAATTTGCAATTTATAGCAACTTTTTTGCCTAAGTAATTATAGCAACTTTTTAAAAATAATTCGTTTATAGCAAATTTTGCATATTTTTTTAAAAAATATCATATTCTACCCTTTTTATCAATGACTTTGATAGAATCTATCATTCTTCAGTGATGGAAGTCTATCAATTTATTATTGATTGAATCAACTTCTCATTCAAAAGGTTTTAATTACTTTTCAAAATGCTTATTTATTACTGATTGATTATATCAACCCCTATTGATAGTATCTATCATTATCTACTTGTGGAAGTTTATCAATTTATTATTGATAGAGAAAGGAGAAATCTCAATGCTTAAAATTAAAAGAAACTCAATCTGAGCAGATGGTTTAAAAATGACTGAACCACGCCATGAGCATTTTGGTCTTTTTAATAGGTCAATTTCAATTTTTTTTTATGTGTGCAAATATTTTCATTATTGTGCTTTTCATGGAATATTTTAGCCATTTTGTAATATACATGCAAAAGCCTTCAATTACGAGTCTAGGATCTCTCAAGAAGCGTGATAGTTTGGAAACGTTACGCCTTCTTAGCATATGTGACTTTTAGAAGTTGGATCCTCATCGGTATTAGGATCATTTGAGTGAAGGTAGCTTCTTTAGCTTCATGATGACCTGTAATCACTCGTTAGAGTTTTTATGTTTGTCTACGAGATTGTTCTCATCATTTTAATGTAAGGATTACTTTCTTGGACTTGAGTTGTTGTTTTGAGGGTAGCCCCTCAAGATTGTATTGAGTGGAATTTTATAGTGTTTGTCAAGATGGTATGCGTGAGCTGAAAGCTTTATCTTGTAGGAGGTGAAGTTGGAGTAATGTCTATGATCGTCTTAATGACATAAGATTAAACCTGAGTTTAATATGGTGACGCGGTGTGCTCTATTTCGGATTCAGAATTCAATTTTTAGTAGTTGTAGTTATTCTAGTAAGAATGGGGAAAGTTAGGTTCGCTCTGTCAAGAAGCTTCTTACTGGGTATTTTTATACTCACCATTTTTTTATATGATTTCTTTTGTAGGATGGCGGTGGCGACACTTATTGATATTTATTACGGTTGTCGCTTAAAAACTATAGTTTTAATTATAGAACTCAGTTGGTCAAGTTCCCCATATGTCATATGTGTGAGGTTGTAGTTACAATTTAGGCTAAAACAAAAATAGAAAGAAGAAAAAAAAAAAAAATAAACACCCCAAGTGCAAAATGGGGGGAAAGGGGGGTGGAAGTACAAATACCCAGGACTACGATTACCATTATTATAATTATAATTTTTGCATTGAATATATAAATAAAAAAAAAAAGAAAAAACAAATGACAGCACATAGGCAAGTTGATCTGAAACCGCCAAGGCTGACTCAACTCTGCTTCTTCTTTGTTCTTCCTTTTTCCCCCAACTTTCATTCCCACAAATTCAATCGCCTTCGCCGGAGACTCCACTAATCCATCCAGGTTTCCATTTCTCTTCAATAATTCTGCTTAATTACTTTTTCAATTCGTTCATTTCCACCGTTCTTTCGATTTCGATCCCTTTTCTCCAATCCCTATCATTTTGTATCTCTCAGATCTTTGTTGATTGCTTTTTCTCATCCTTGGTTTGGGATTTCCAGATCCTTCTATTTGGCGCCGGCGCCGGCGAGAAATTCTCAGATCTTTCTTTCCTGCTTGGGCGTGTTCGTTTCTTAATCTGTTGGTATACGAATTTCGTGTTAATGGAATATTATTCTGGGCGTAGATGCTTCCGATATTCGCTCTATGTTTCGATTAATTGATGGGTGAAGGAAATAAGTGTTTATTGATTGCTGCTTTTGAGGATCGGAATTTGATCCCTGGCTATTGGGAGATTACCTCCATTTTTTTAGATTCAAGGGTGTTTATTGGAATAGCTTGTTCATTCTTTTTGTTTTGAATTAGCATCGTTTGTTTGTTTGTTTGTTTGTTGTGTAATTCCTTAGTGGAGGAGATGGGGGATGAAGAAGTGAGTTATGTTTCGAATGTAGATTCGATAGAAAGAACGGTTGAGGGTTCACAGCGTCGGCGCATAGTGAATGATTCGCTTCTTCCAGGGCTTGATGACGATGCAGCAATGAATTGCTTGGCTTATGTTCGAAGGTCTGATTATGCTTCTCTATCGTGCGTTAACTCGAGGTTTAACAAGCAGATTCGAAGTGGTATCTTGACTGAGCTGAGGAAGAATGCAGGGATTGTGGAGTATTGGGTGTA
The DNA here is from genome assembly GCA_037832685.1 of Sicyos baderoa. Taxonomy (NCBI): domain Eukaryota; kingdom Viridiplantae; phylum Streptophyta; class Magnoliopsida; order Cucurbitales; family Cucurbitaceae; genus Sicyos; species Sicyos baderoa. The sequence continues at coordinate 7,673,926 of JBBMEF010000003.1, forward strand.
TCTGGTTTGTGATGTAAAGGAGTGGGAGGCTTTTGATCCTGTTGGAAATAAATGGATGACATTGCCTAAGATGCCTTGTGATGAGTGTTTCAAACATGCTGATAAGGAGTCTTTAGCCGTGGGCAGCGAGTTATTGATTTTCGGTCGGGAGTTTTATGATTTTGCTATATGGAAATATGTGTTTTTTTCTCATTGTTGGGTAAAATGTCCAGGAATGAACCAACCTCGTTGTTTGTTTGGGTCTGGCAGCCTTGGTTCAATAGCCATTGTAGCAGGTGGGAGTGACAAAAAGGGAAATGTTCTGGAATCAGCCGAACTTTATGACTCCTCGAAGGGTCGGTGGGAAAAGTTGCCCGAAATGCACGCCCCACGCCGGTCATGTTCCGGGTTCTTCATGGATGGAAAATTCTACGTGATTGGAGGGATGTCAAGTCCTACAGTGTCACTAACATGTGGGGAGGAGTATGATTTAAAGAAGAGAAAATGGAGGAAGATAGAAGGCATGTATCCGTACGCGAATCAACGCGCTCAGGCTCCTCCTCTAGTTGCGGTTGTGGAGAACGAACTATACGCAGTGGAGCATTTAACGAACATGGTTATGAAGTACGACAAAGCAGGGAACACATGGAGTGTGTTGGGGAGGCTTCCGGTGAGGGCGGATTCTTCAAATGGATGGGGATTAGCTTTCAAGGCTTGTGGGAAAAAGCTTCTGGTAGTAGGTGGACAAAGAGGGCCAGAAGGAGAATCTATTGTGCTAAGCTCTTGGTGTCCAAAGTCAGGAGTCAATAATGGCCCTTTGGATTGGAAGATAGTAGGAGTGAAGGAACATGTTGGGGTTTTTGTCTACAACTGTGCAGTTATGGGCTGTTGAAGAATCATTTATATAACTCTCTGATTTGACAGAAGCTCTTTTTTGGTATGATATCTTCTTCTTCATCTTCATCTTCTTAGTGTTTGTTCTCATAACTGTAGCTAATAATTGTTTTTTACATAGTTTCAATCTTTGCTGGATTTGGCTTTTACTCAATATATGGATTACCCCTTATCTCACCTTTTTGCTGCTTTTCTCATCTGTCAAGTTATTGGTAAAATTGAACCCTCCCTCCCCCCCCCCCTGTGTAATTTTTGTACCCCATCTTTCTTTATTTCTTGTAGGCAAACATTTTATGTAAAAGTTGTTTCCAATTACTGTTGTTTCAGAATTTTTAGTTACTTTATCTGTTTCTGGAGATATCTATCATTATTTTACAGACAAATTGTCTCTACCAAAAGAAATTCAATAGCTTCTGATTTATATTCGAATAGTGTTCATGTTTATGAAGTGAATGGCTCTGCTCTATCATTAAACTTTTCCTTCTCTTCTAAACACACATGGTGATTTTGCTTTTGTTATTCTACTATTTTGTGATTTGTTTTGCACCACCAGATTGAGGAGTCTAATAATCAATTAGATTCGTCTCCAAGGTGGCACAGTTGGTTGAAGACTTGGGTTTTGAAGGTGTGCACCCTTCAAGGTCCTAGATTTGAGACTCTCTTATGACATTAATTTGTATATACTTTTCGTGTCTGTCTTTTGGTGTCTAGCCTAGGGACGGACGTGATTACCTTGTTTAAAAAAAAATCAATTAAATTCATCTCAGGCTCAATGTTTGGTCTTATGGGGCCAAATGAAAAACACTTTTTTGAAGGTGTATTGTTTATTGTGAACAAGGCAATTTTATAGCCTTGTCGTACTCTTTTAAATGTTCAAGACAGTTGTTTATGTCAGTCTCGTGAGCTAATTTCTGTATAAGAAAATGACATGATCTTAAACCATATAATTTAACATGAATTTCACTCAAATAATCTAAAATAAATTTGGTGAAAATCATTTAAATCTAGTTAAATCATAGTGATGTATTATGATTTTGTATCCAAATGCTCTTTGTTGGCAAAAAGGTTTGTGGCTCTTTTGTTCATACCTTAGATGTCTCTTGTTTTAGAGGTTAGATTTGAGTATTTGTAAAATCTATTGTTATCTCTCAGTTTCGGACATTTAGATGGACACAAGTGTCATCGTGTATATAGTAGAGCCAAATGACATATATAGTAGAGCTAAATATAATATCAAATAGAAAAACAAGCTACTTCTAAAACAAGCTACTTCAATTTTTAGATCTTAAAAAGTTACATTTTCTTAGAGTAACATTATTTGGAGAAAAATAATTCAAATTTACTATCTTTTGATTAAAATTATATACCAATAATTATTAGGATAAGTTCATATTACTAATATAAGGATGTTTGTTTTTCAATTTTAAAGAGAATTTATATTGAGCATTTATTAATTATTTGTCAAAAAATCACATCCAAACGAGTTATAGTATTCAGAATTTCTTATATCTAAATTCTCAAAATAACTCACTTCTAATTATTCATTTTAATTATTCAAAATAATTTCTCATTTTAAATTCACATTCAAACAAGCTATAATCTCTAACTCATTTACAAAAAACTTATATCAAATTAGACTACCATTTATGTGCAAAAATCTACATCTACATCTAAATAAGTTATTATAAAATTTTTAATTTTTTAGCTACTCAAAATAATTCTTTAAATTAACTTTAGATCCAAAATCTCATCTAAACACCAATTTTAAAATGGTTGCAAATGCAAGAAATTAGAAGTGTGCGAAAAATTCGACGAGTCGGCATAATGGGAACGTCACGTCGAAATAACTGAATTCCCGAGAGTCAGATTTATTTGCCCTAAAATCAACAAAAGAAAATTACCCAAAAACGAAGACTGGTTTCACTGCAACTTCACAAACTAAACTTGGCAACTCAGTATCTGAAGCTTTTGATCAGCTTTAATGGCGGCCTCTTCAATTGAAGAAACCCTTCTGAACGAAGCCCCAAAACCTTCCGATGATCATCTTCAAACGTCGATGGACGACGGCCAAGACACGCAAGCAACTGCGGCACCGGAGCAATCTGATTGCCAATCCACCGAAGCTAATGCTGCGGGGGAAAAACGGAAGAGAACGGACCCAGAATCTGATACTTCGAGTCCGAATCCGGATCCGTTGTTGAATCCGCTTTGGAAAACCAGTTTATGCTCCTACTTTAGGCGTCATTCGGGGCCGTGTAGCCATGGAAGCACGTGTCGATACGCTCATGGAGAGGAGGAGCTGAGGCAGCGCCCTGATAATTCGTGGGATCCCACATCGGAGCGGGCTAGGAAGGTTATGAAAGTGGAGGAGGAGGAGGTTAAGGAGGAGGAGGTCATGATGACGGAGGCTGTTGTCGACGACGATGATGAGGACGGAAGGGATAATGGGCTTAGCAAATGCTTGGTTCATTTGCCCAGAAAATGGGGTTCTGATAATCTTAGGGACTACTTGAATGAACAGGTTAGTAAAATTCTGTGTATTTTCAGTTTACTTTCTTGTTTCTGTTTGCCAATATCTTGTTTGATCGTCGAGAAAGTGTGGGAGTCGTCCCCAAGGAGTGGCAAAGTGGTTGAAAACTTGCGCTTTGAAGGTATGCTTCATTCAAAGTCCCAGGTTCGAGACTCACTTGTGACATTACTCATTCAATGTCTTCCGGTGCCTGACCTAGAGACGGGTGTGGTTACCTTTCATTCAAAAAAAAAAAAAAGAGCGTCGGAGTCTACATCTTGGAATGACTACAGCCAATTTGTTCAATCCTGTATTCGTGTAGGTGTAGAACCTTGTAACTGTATGGCTAAGAACCAACTAATGTTAAAATATTTATATTTCTTCAAACCCGAAAAATCAGAGCTTTGCTCCATTATGTCCGAGCGAGGTTATCACATTCGTCCCTAGGTAGGCATCGAGAGACATCGAAGGAACGGAGACACGGGAGGTATGTCATAAGTGAGTCTCAATCCTGGAACCTTGAGGGGAGCACACATTTGAAGCTCAACCCTTTGAGGGGAGCACACATTAAATGTATTGAATCAAAGTCTTAACAGGGGATGGAAATTGATGGTTCATTTTAAGAGTTTTCTTTGCTGTTGTTCTCTTGCTCATTTGTGGTTTATGGAAAGGCCTGTCATAAATTGCAAGGTCCCCTGGGACTGGGAGTGATGTTTAGCTTTATGGCAGTACAATGTTTCTTTTTGCAGGGTATTCATTTTAAATCCGCAAAGAAGAAGAAAGGCATGTCTGTAGGTTTTATTAACTTTGAAAGTACAGAACAGTTGAAAAGTGGTGTCAAGGTATCTCTTGTTAAAACTTGAACTTCTTCAATTTATGAATTTATATTGAATTTTAGATGATTCTTCAAGTTTTTGATGCAATAGGAGTTAGAAGGAAAAACTGCTGGCCAAAAGAATTTGAAGGTTGCAGATGTGATTCCTAGATCATGTGATAAGGCTATTAAATCATCGAGGGATCGTGACAATAACTCTAGATCCTCGGAGGCATCAAATGATGGTGAAGATGCTTCTAGCATAAATGATGGTAATTCTACCACTAATGATTCTGTTTCTAAGGGAAAAAGTGCCCGTGAAGTGGTGGCTCCCCTTGCTCACATGTCATACAATGATCAGTTGGATCATAAAAAGAATTCATTGTCGCAGGTTCTCAAAAAACTTGTAAGAAATTTTATCCCTTACAATTTTTCATCCATCATTGACTTCTATTTCGGTTGTTTTTTGTCGAATATAATTTTTGACCATTCAATTTATACTGACAGACTAGGAACGCCCGAAAAGCTTGTCCAATCGGTGTTTCTCTTCCTGATTGGATATTAAAATCAAGAGATAGAGGTACGTACTTCATGTAGGGTCTTTCTTAAAAGTGCATTGTCTCCTTTTGTATAGATTGTTTATTCACATCATCAAGATTTTGTGATAGTATACAAAGTGTGTACATTATTTCCTGCACGGTTCTCCTTTATCTTAAATTGTGTTTACTATAGATTGATCCTGGTTTTTCTTTTACCTTCAAGGTGGTCTTTCATGCAACTTTGAGGGTATTCTTGAATCGCCAATTATAAATGGATATCGTAACAAGTGTGAGTTTTCAGTTGGATACTCTTTGCAGGGCAAGGTAACTGTGGGGTTTATGTTGGGAAATTTCAGGTCAGTTCAACGTTACTTTTCATTTACACACTTGTTTTTTGACGTTGAATGATTTATGATGGGTTAAGAAAATGTGCAGGGAGGGTGTTACAGCTGTGGAAGAACCTGAAAATTGTCCCAACGTTTCTAGAATTTCTTGCAAATATGCATCAGTTTTCCAGGAATTTCTGCAATCTTCAAAATTCCCAATTTGGAATAGATTTAAGAATGTTGGGTTTTGGCGTCAATTGACGGTAAGGTTGAATTGAGGTATTCTAGAAAATTTATGAAATATGCTTTCTATAGTCTATTCCCATCCAGCCTATTTCCTGTTGACAATTCTATTCTCTAAACCGTGGAAGGTTCGAGAAGGACGGGCTCCAAGGAAGCTGATTGATTCTGATAATTCTGATGCAGAAATCAATGAGGTCATGCTCATTGTTCAGGTTAATATCTGATCTGATAAATCGTATGATCGTATCCGAAAACTTTTGTCTCTCCCCTCAGTTAGCCATTTAAATGAGAATTGAGAAAGAAAGAAATAAATACAAGACACCTGTATTTTGCTGTTATCTATAATTAAACCTATCATATGGTAACACCCATGGATTAATTGGAGAAATATCATGCTATAATTATTGCGTTTTTTAATATGTTTATGTTGTCCCTCCCTGTGTAGGTCTGCTCTGTCGGTGTTCAGTGTGAACTAATGACCAGTGAGTTCAAGAGACTTGCTCAAGCTTTTGGTGAAGGAGCTGTTACAAATTGCCCACCCTTGCCACTAACTTCTTTAGTCATTCAGGCATAAATTTCTTTTCTGAAGTCACTCAACTCTCACATAAGACATAAAATCTGTCACTTTATGTTTTCGATAAAACCTGAATCAATGTATTGAAATATGGAAATATAAAAGATAATGGAAATATTAATTAGCAAAGTAATTGATAGGTACGTGGAACCTCCCTTTGTTAAGAATACTCTTTCTAAGTCCAAAACAAACTATGGCATCATCTTTTGTAACTATTTCGATAGCTATCTTGTAACTTTTAAACCATCAATTCCTTAAAAAAAAAAAAAACTATTGAATAATTGCAATTTTCCATTAACTATTGAATAATTGCCGATCTTCATCATTACAACCCTCTTTTATTTATAATCAAAATATTCTAACTAACTCTCAACTTTTTTTTTTTTTTGAGAAGCAACTTACTCTCAACTAGTGGCTCATATACCCCTAATATAACCCTAATTCATCTCAGAAGCCAATTCTATCAGTTTTCAGTTTTCTAAGTATATATATTTTGAAGACATATATAACCAACCCTATATAGTCCTAATTCATCGTAATTATTCAATAGTTTTCTATATAACCCTATATTTTCTAAATTTTATTTTTCTTTTGCAGCACCACCAAGGAATATCAAATGCAGCACCTGCTGATACTCCATTGGAACCACTAACCATTCCTAATGTCCATGGCGCTGAACTGAAGGCCACTAACGATGTTGCAGAACCAAGAATTAACGATTACATTAGCAACCTTAAGTTCTGCATATCTCCAACGGCCTTTTTCCAGGTATGACCATTAGTCTTCCATGGAAAATGAAAGATGCTTTTTTTTTTTTGTTAATTCTGTAGTAAATAGAGAATCTTTTTGGCCCAGGTGAATACACTTGCTGCTGAGAAGCTGTATTCACTAGCTGGGGATTGGGCTGGGTTAGGCCCTGACACCTTGCTTTTTGATATTTGCTGTGGAACTGGAACAATTGGGCTGACTTTAGCACATCGTGTTGGTATGGTAATACTCCAAAAGCCATGCAGTTCAATTGTACTCTGCTTGTGATTGTGACTATCTTAAAGTGTTAATCTTTTTCGCGCTTCAATAATATTGCAGGTTATTGGTATTGAAATGAATGCTTCTGCTGTGTCTGATGCACAGAGGAATGCTGAAATCAATGGGATTAATAACTGTAAATTTATTTGTGCAAAGGTGAGATTGATAGTTTGTATCATTAGCATGATTTCATCTAGTGTAGATATTGGCACTGAAAAAGGTTTGACAACCCCAAAATTTAATTTGGGATTGTCTTCTTCATGTCTTTAAATGGCAAATGACCAAACCTGAAAATATTTGAGATTTAGATCCTATTTGATTAACCCTTTCAAGGAAGAGAAGAAGATTTTATGAAAATCCTTTCTCATTGCATTTTGCTGGTCACTATGGAGAAAGAGGAATGCTAAGCTTTTTGATGATAATGATCAAGAAAGACAGCTTTCTTGAATCCATTATTGTTCTTGCATTAACTTGGGTTCATAGTATTCAACCTTTTAAGGATTATTGTTTTTCTACTTTATTGTCTAATTGGCAAAGTTTTTTGTAACTATGATAGATTGATCTTCTGTAACTTTTCATTTATCAAGGAAAGTTTCTATTTCCTATTTAAAAAAAAAAAAAAGACAACCCATAAATTTAAACTTCATCGGGGAATCACAGTCCAAATTCTCAAATACTTCTTTATCTAATTATAGGTGTGGCATTTTATTCGTTTTTCTACATTTTCTCAACTGAACAGGCAGAGGATGTGATGGGATCTTTATTGAAAGAGTACCTGAAAGTAACCAAGAAAGAAGGGGAAATTCTAAGCGACACCAATGGAAGTGATGGAATTCTAATTGCCTCCGCGAAAAGTGATGAAATTCCATGTGCCTCCGAAAATAGTGATGAAGTTCCTGCGACTGAGGAAAGAAATACCTCTATGGATGAAATAGAACAAGATTGTGTAGTGGGGCATGTGCCTGAAAACAATGCGATTGCACTCGAGACTTCAGAGGTTGCTAGGCAAGAAAATGGGAGCCAACTCAACGGTTGCAATGCAGAAAGTGGAATCAATTTGCCGCAGCAGTTCAAAAATGTTGTTGCTATTGTAGATCCTCCTCGTGGTGGACTTCATCCCATCGTTAGTGCCCTTCTTTTTTAAACTCTCATGGATCTTTTTCCTATATTATTTTCATTTACATCTTTCAGTTATTCCTTAGTATATTAGCATTATTCTGATACGACCCAAGATCGATAGTGATATCAAAAGGAGATAAACCAAGTTTTGATAGGAACTTGGAACCTCCCATTCTCAAGAGAATACTCTCTATGAGCCCACAAGAATTCACTCAATATTTGGATCTTTGTACCCTTATCCCTTGCCTCTATTTATAACAGAATGGTTAAAAACCATTCTAACAAACTCAATGTCTTATGACTTATCTACCCCTACATTTGCCTTATATTCTAAAGTAGGTACATACCATATTCATCAATGTTAAACTGGCATTGAGCACTTGATTGAGGATGATTGAATGCCATATTTCTATTCCCATCAAATTGCTGATTGTTGGCATTTTGGCAATAATGCATGCAGGTGACAAAGGTCTTGAGAACTCATACGCATCTGAGGAGATTAGTGTAAGTTCTAACGAGTAATGCCGAATCTTCTGTGCACGTCGATTCATTTCTAAAAAAACATATATATTTACAACTTGGTGCAGTTACATTTCATGCAACCCTGAAAGTTTGATGGCTAATGCCATAGAGCTGTGTACACCATCATCTGAAAAACCTAATAAAGGAAACAAGAACAACCGAGGGTGGAGAAATATGGGCAGTGCTGGTCTTGCTCGGCACAGGGTCAAGTCGATGCCAAATTCGGAGCCTTTTCAACCTGTTAAAGCAATGGCTGTAGATCTTTTCCCCCATACGCCGCACTGCGAGATGGTGATGCTGATGGAGAGGTAGATGAACAAACATACTGCCTTCTTCAAAGATTTTGTAAGTAACTACATTAATATTTAGAGGATTCAGATGGATTTACCTTTTGCTAGATTATGGAGAACGATTGGATAAATTTGTGGGAAAATTTATAGTTTGAATATTCCATTTAGTTTCATTTTATTTCAGCGGGAATTGCCTAGTCTCATGGGTTTTTCTGAGGCAGCAACCAGTATGTTGAATTCTCTTAGTACTTGTTTTGAGTTTATTATTACTTTTACATTTAATTTATTTTAAAAAATAAATTTATGTTAGGACTAAAAGAATCACTTTATCAATATATTAAAATTTAAAATTGACTTAATATAACTTTTTATATTTCATTCTTAAAATAATCGAATATAATTGTCGTATAATCATTCATTTAAATACCACATTTAAACCCCTCCATCTTTCTCCATTCAATCATAGCCGAGGGAAAAAAATAGCTTCTTTTGAATGTTGTTTTGAGCTTTTTTTTTAGGTCGACATATGTCTAGTTATGCTTAAAGTAGGTAAGTTTCTTGTTTTTTTTTTCAATAAAAAAATGTAGGTAAGTTTCTTCTTCCGAGGAATGTATTATTATTTATTTGGAAAATGGACATTAATATTGTTAAGAAAAAAGTTACTGTTTCGACTATTATAAGAATATTTAAGAAATGATACCAAAAAAAGTTCGAAGCGAGGAAAGAATTAAGTTACTGGACATTGAGAAGCTGAAAAAGTTGCCAGAAAAAAATAGAAAAAATTGAAGTTAGTTTGATAAGATAAAATACTTTTTTTAGGAGAATTTGTATTGTATAGTAATTTTAGACCCTCTATTAGAACTATAACACATTTTTTTATTAAAAATTGATTTATACTAAAATTCCAAATGATTAAACTCAATTAGCAGTATTTGATTGTATTCAATCAGTTAGTTTGTTAAGTGGTTGAACTAATCAATCAATTAGTAATGATTGAACTCAATCATTTAGAATTTTGGTATAAACTAATTTTTTATAAAAATATGCTATCGATCTAACTTTTTACCACATTTAAATGAAAAACCCACTATTTTTAAAGGGATAAAATAAAATACTAGTTATCATACCTCCACCGGTCATTATAATAAAACTAAATGATTTTAGAACTAAAATAATGGCAATTAGAATGTTTCTTTTTGAAATTATAATCGGATGCTTTATAGGTTTCATCATCCAAACCTAATCGGCAAAAGGATTCATTTTCAGATTTCTTTTAAAAAAAATTATATTTGTTACTCTCCATTTCCACAACTTCTTTGGCATATTTTTCCACCTTTCTTAACAGGGCTTTTGAATCTTTAGTTTAATTTTTAAGTACAATAGGAGAACTGAATGAATATCAAAGTCCAAGAAGTGAAGGACAGGAGAGCTGAATAAATATGAAAGAGTTTAAGAAATCATGAATATGGAAGAGTTTAAGAAATCAAATAACTTCATCACATGTGAAGATGTGTATATAATTTTGAATTCAATAACAGTTACAAGTATATAGGTCAATACCAAGATGTGTTTTTGTTGATTATTTCATTAAATATCTTAATGTAATTAATATTTTATATTTTTAAGGAAAATCTTATTCACCAGTGTTGGAGTTTCCTCTATAAAAAAAATCTTCTCTCAATTGTATGGTAGAAAAATATTATTAAAATACTATATTTCATCCTTAATATTTAAGTTGGTATCAGAGCTCTATGTGAATTATTGATCTCCCAAATTCTAACCCAAACGTATAAGTCTAAACAAGTATTTAAGTCTACAAATTCGAATCCAATCCAAGATGGACTCATCTTAAGAATGCATGTTTAAGATAAACTCACATTGAACAATGAAGAGTCTTCCACATCTTTATAAGAAATATGGACTATTCCCCATTGCTACCAATTGATTTTATAGAAAGGAATGGAGTGAAAAGGTCAACAGTAAAGAGAACAATTATCTCTGAATGCCAAATGTTTTATTTAAGAAGAGAAGTAGCAAAAATGCATGAAGTTCTTTTTATATGCAAATTTACTCTAGCGCAAGTTTGAATTAAAAAAAAAAAAAAAAAAAAAAAAAAAAAAAAAAAAAAAAAAAAAAAAAAAAAAAAAAAAAAAAAAAAAAAA
>JBBMEF010000003.1:7690542-7707792 GCA_037832685.1 Sicyos baderoa
CTAACCTAGCCCATTCTGTACATCCTCTATTTAAGGAGGATTAACGCTAAATACCATTTATCTGATTTTGCTCTCTCTCTAAACTTGAAAACCTGCAAGATAGAAAAGGAGTGAGGGAGCAATGTTAGAACATAGATGCTCCAACACTCGAGTTATTTTCTTAGAGAAGAGTGAAAATGAGTTTATACTTTAGATCGTATCGAATTGCTTACTTTCTATAGCTTTGATTTGAGTATAAACAACAAGATCGTAACGTAACCGTGTCATTGTATTAATGTCTTTTGCTAATATGTAAAGTTTCAGTTAAACTATAAATAATATAGAAGTCACGTTTGATAATTGTAATATAGTTGATCTAGAGGGTTGAATCCTCGTTGATACTTTAAATATTATATATGAATTTTGTAGTTGATCTTGAAGGTTGAGTCTCATCTATACCTGTATTTAGGAATTGTTGTAGTTGATTTCGAGGGAAGAGTTGATCATTTGGGCAGCACAACATCTTAAATTTACAATTTACCAAAATAAATTGACACCTGATTACAAAATTTTAAGTATATAAGACTCGACTCTATATGTATAAGTATAAATAAGACCCAACCCTTCAAATCAACTACAAAACTCCTAATTATAACATGGAATGCATTTGATCTTTTTAAGCTTGGTCATTATCTCAAACATGATATTCATGACTGCAAATATTTGTGGAGCTCTTTCATTATTAAGATCAATCAGCTTGAATTTGTGGGTGATGAGTTACCACTCATGTTTTCCCATTGAGGTTTGTTGGTTAGTCCTACTCGTTCTATAGACGACACCAACTTTTAATATCAAATTTCGAAAGTTTGATACCAATAATAAATTTGTATAATATCAAGAACAAAGAAGACCTATAAGATATAAAACAAGTGGGTTAGCGGAGTTAAAACACTCAAGTCAGTTTCTTAGAGTAGAGAGAAGATGAGTTTATGCTTTAGATAGTATCAAATTACTTGCCTTCTTATGACTTTGGTCAGAATACACATTACATTACCATAAAGTAATCGATGTTATCATATGAAATGTCTTTCTTTAACATGTAACATTTCAATGACACATTAAAGAAGAGAGGTTACACATTTGATTGTAATAGATGTTTTTTTTTTTTTTCCCTCAAGTTGGAACCGATCTTCGTAGGGATCGATGACGACTTCATAAGGATCGGCAACAACTATGTAGGGATCGAGGATGCCCAATTGGAATTTGCGTTGATGTCGGGGTTGATTCTATGAGAGATCAACAATAAGGATCGGTGGTGCCGTCTAATCCTTAAAAGGTCGAGTGTCGATCCCTTTAGAAAATGGTAGCACCCATCGGAGCTCGATCTGTGTTGTCAGACCCTTGAGGGGTGGAATTGCTTGTCTATTGACACCATGCTTCATGTCTCATTTGAATTGAGCTTTATTTTCATTATTCATTTCTTTAGACCAAAATCTTTATTGCTCAAAATCCTCTCCCTAACACTATTTCAAAATTAGTCATGCATTAGAATTTGAGAATAATGAAAGAGAGTAGCTAGTGCAAGAATACGATATCTCTTTTCACAAATATACAGTTGGGTGACTTTTTTTATATATAACCTCGCAATCATACAAATAATTTATAGCTAATTACCCACTTCCTAAAAAAACTGCTTCAAGATTTCGAATTTTCAATGGTGCTTGTGGTTAAAAGGTCAAATCAACTTTATTTTTTATTTGTTTATTTTTATTTTTATTTTTTAAAAACTTTAAGAATAACATAAAAGGCTAAATTAATGTTTCGTTTTTGCCAAAATTGTTTCATTTGAAAAAACAATTTTATTTCAAACGGACTCAATATTTTTCATTCCAAAGTACTCATAAAAAACCAATATTAAAACTGAAAAATGAGAGGATGTTTAGACATTGATTATGCTATAAGAAAAGAGGGGAGTGAAAAATATCCATCAAATCTCAACTTAGAGAGAACAAAAGAAAAGGGGTTGGAAGGGGAAAATGAGGATGGAAGGTGGACCAAGAAAAGCATAGCTTTATAATATGACATATGACTTGATAATAAATATGTTATCCATTCAAATCTCCTCGTACTTTTAAGATAGTTGAATTAAAAAGAAAAAAAACAGTGATATTAAAATCGAAGATTGAAAAAATAGAAACAAACATAAACTAACCATGATATGATATATAATTTAATAGTTCATGATATGATATATAATTTAATAATTAAGAGTTTGATATTCAAATCTAATTCAAATGTTAAAATTGAGGGTGAAAAATAGAAAGGGAGATATAGAATTGGAAAGTGAAATAAGAGTGGTTTAATTTGGTGGAGCAATTCCTCCAACCACCAAAGACCAAAACTCTCTCATCTCAATCCATTTTGCATTTGGACATTGAAATATTTACTTTTTATGATGAAAACAACATAGCCTTGAAATGGCCAATTTTTCTTGTTTAGATGTTAAAATAGTGATATGAAGTGTGCCAAAGAAGCAAAGTTATAGTAGTGGGACCAAGTCTCCACTTAACACCAACTCCTCAAAGCAATGCCACGTCATCTCTCTTTGTGATTGTAATGGGCCCATTGGCTCACTCCACAAATATTATTCCTTTCCTATATGATTTGTGTTCAAACAAAAAGGCATACAAAAAGAAAATAAAAGATGAAGGGTAGGGGAGGGGACAAAGTGGAAGAATGTTAATCCCATCACCTAAAGTTTTGTAAAGGAAATTAGAAAATATACACCTCATTTCACTTTCTTCTATCCTCATCTCTTTCTTTTCTTTTTCATTTCAATAGCTCAAAATATGAAATTTTAAGGGATAATCCATCACAATCACAGCCACTTGAGAAGGGAATGAAACCAAAAATCAAAACTTATTATTATGACTAAAATACATGCAAGGATTGTACCATTCCCAAGCTGATGTGTAAAATCAATAAATAATTGATGCAATTCCCCAATGTTGCTTATAATGCGAAGCAAGTCGCTTGGAATTGTGTGCATGCGTTGCTTCTTTTTCTTCTACTATATATATATATATAAGAAAAATATAATATAATATAATTTCATTCATTTTATTTTATTTTTCCATTCCTAGAGAAAAAGTTAAATTTCTCTTTCTTTTTCTTCGTCCGGCTTCGTTGTACTTATTAAATATAATTTCCTAATATTCATTACCACTAAAATTTAAGGTTACTCCTCTCCTTTCCTAATAAAGAGGTCTTAAGGTATGTTTGGCTGTGAGAGGATGGGTTGAATTGGGATGAGAAGAGAAGATAAGTGAAATAAGTTTATGTTTGGAGGGGAAGAAAGAAAATATAAAGTTATGTTTGATGTAATGGAGAGAGAATAATTGAAGTTTTTATTTAAATAAAAAAATGGATATTTAATATTTTTTTAATAATAAAATTAGGTTTGATGTGGTGGAAAGAGAATTGTTGAAGTTTTTATTTAAATAAAAAAATAAATATTAAGTAATTTTTTAATGTTTTAATATTTAAATAAAAACGTGGAGCCCACAAGTGGAGTTGAGTAAGAGTTGGATGGACTTATGGAAGTCAATGGGGCAAACATGGAATAGAAGTCAAGCCAAGCCAACTCTCCGTTTGTCTCCGGGGCAAACATGCCCTTAGTATTCTTATTAAGATGATGAACCACTCTTTTCATTAATAATTGTTTTTTTAGATAAAATATTATATTTATCTAATATGTTTGTTTCAAAAATGAATTAGGAGTAAGATGTGTTTAACCTAGAAATTAAATGAGAGATTAAAGAAATGGAAATGTGTAAAAGGGGATGGTTAATTCAACTGAGAGAAGTGGGTAGCACGTGAGGTTACTTTCTGCGCGTGCCAAAAGGAGAAAATATATATATATATATATATGGTAACCCAAATATAAAATGAAAACATAAATGAACAATAAATAATGAATATTTGAGTTTGTGGACCATTTACGCCTTTATCTTAATTAAAAATAAAATATAAGGAATGTTGGTCTGGAATTTTGAAACCGGCACTAAAGTTTGTTAAAAATATTAACTTCTTATTAACTTCAAACTCAATACATAAACCAATTTTAAATTTTGTTAAAAATACAGGCACTAAAGTTAATCATTTAAAAATACCAAAATAGAATCGATTGTGGGTGTTTGCTTGACATATTTAAATAAAATTTAGCTAACCAGGTTTTTTATCATCTTTTATTTTTATTTTAAAAATAATTTTTTATTTTTAACTATTTATTTATAACTATTCAATTATTTTTAATCACTTATTTTTAATCATTTTTCTCAAATCAATCAAAATAACTTATTTTTAATAATTTATTTTATAACTTCTTATTTGACTTTAACTCATCTATGCAAAAATTACATTTTAACGACTACTTTTACTACAACTTTCAAATTTAACTATTCATAATTTGCACTGTATACCAAATTTTCTACTCTACATTAGAATTATAATAATTTTTTAAAAATATTGCAAATATAGCAACTTTTTTTTTATAGATTTTATCAAACACTATTGATGGAGTCTATCAGACGCTATTGATAAAGTCTATCAGACACTATTGATGGAGGTTATAAATCTGATTTTGCTATATTTACAAATATTTTAAAAAAGTTGTTATTTATGCAATTTTTTTGCGTTATTGTAATATACATGCAAATTCCCATTCAAAATAACTCTTCAATATAACTCTCTAAATCAAATTCTACTTAAATATGTCAAACAAACACCTCTTACAAACTCAAAAACTAAAATTCAATAAAAGTTTAGAAATTAAAATGAAAAATTATAAATATTTTTTAATAATATTTGTTTAGTGGCCTAACACGTCATTTCAACTCCCCGCAAGGGACAAAGAAGTAAATGCGTTCAATCTCACAAACAATAATTATATTTAAAAAGAATAGTTCTGCAAATAATAATAATAATTATTATTATTATTATTATGTAACGAAAAAGAAAAAGAAAAAGAAAAGAGTAGGGCGTCTAGCAATTTTTGTCGATATGCGAGCAAATCAATTTGTCTCTCTCTTTTCTTTTCATTTCATTTCATTTCATTTCTTTCATTGTTCTTCTTCTTCTTCCTCATCACTCTCAGATCACTCTCCCATTTCTTCTTCACCATTACAGAGCTTAGCCCACCATTTTTCTTTAACCTAATCTGTCAAAACAGGGCATGGCACTCCTCACTCCTCACTCGCTGAATCCCCCTTTCAACAATCCCTCACTCCTTCACTTTCACTTCATCTAATAACCTAACCCATTTGATCTCTCCCTTGAAAATGAGAGGGGTTTCTGTTTTTTCTTGATTTTCAGCTAAGCGTTTGCATTACAGAGCTTAATTTTGCAACCCCATTTGGTGTTTTCCTTCTGGGTTCTCCGTTTACTGTTCCCCCCATCTGCATTTGGGCTTAGTTTTCTTGAAGCTCTCTGTAATTGGAATCTGGGTTGTGGGTTTTTTGACGAGATGGCCATGGCTGTAGCTCATCATGGAGAGAGTAGCAGTGGGAGCCTGACCAGGCATCTTGATAGTTCTGGAAAGTACGTTCGGTACACAGCAGAGCAGGTCGAGGCTCTTGAACGAGTCTATGCTGAGTGCCCCAAGCCGAGCTCTCTTCGCAGGCAGCAACTCATCCGGGAATGCCCAATTCTTTCAAACATTGAGTCTAAACAGATCAAAGTTTGGTTTCAGAATCGTAGGTATTTCCTCTGCTTTTCATCTTCATTACTATCTTACCATACAGAACTAGCTTCTTTTTGGTAGAGGTTTTTTTTTTTTTTTTTTTTTGCTGTTTTGGGATGTTGAGGAATGGTAATGGTGTTTGGCTATGCAGATGTAGGGAGAAGCAAAGGAAGGAAGCTTCTCGGCTGCAAACAGTGAACAGGAAATTGAATGCTATGAACAAGTTGTTGATGGAGGAGAATGATCGGCTGCAGAAACAAGTGTCTCAATTGGTGTGTGAAAATGGGTTTATGAAGCAGCAGTTGCATACAGTAAGCACATTTGTTCTATTGTTAAAGTGGATTTTTTATTTTTGTTTATACTATAAAGTGACATTCAAAGCAATTACTTACTTCCAGTTCCTTTTTTTTCTATAATAAACCATATTGATGGTGTGAGCTTTGGTATATGTTCGCACATTTATGGCAGAATTTAGTTAATGCTAGGCGATGTGATATAATTGTTTAGTGGATGTTAGAAGCTTTCTAGGCTATTTTTGTGCAGCATAATTTTCTTTTTGCTTCATGTTTCCTCAAATGGTGGTTTTATGATTTTATTGCTATCATTGTTATTTGTGATGTTGCAGGTGCCTGCAGCAACTACTGATGCAAGGTGTGATTCTGTGGTCACCACTCCTCAACCCTCTCGAAGAGATGCTAATAACCCAGCTGGGTAAGCTTCTAAACCTTACTACAGTTATGTTTTTTTTTGTTCTTCTAAACTTTAGTCTTTAGATGAATATTATGTTTGATTGCCATCATATCATTATGGTTCTTCATTGTGCTTGGCAGACTCCTCTCAATTGCAGAGGAGACCTTGGCAGAGTTCCTTTCAAAGGCTACAGGAACTGCTGTTGATTGGGTCCAGATGCCTGGGATGAAGGTTTTAACTTGTTCTTTAATTCATTAGATTTGGCTGATTTTAAACTCACTTTCTATTTTCTGATCTATAACATCAAATCTGAACTATAATTTACTGCTAGCCTGGTCCGGAATCTGTTGGTATCTTTGCTATTTCACAAAGTTGCGGCGGAGTGGCAGCAAGAGCCTGTGGTCTTGTTAGTTTGGAGCCTTCGAAGGTAAAGACTGCTTATGCCAGTGATAATTGGTCATGTGTCTGCTATCAGAATATTTACATGAAGATTTTCTGCAGATTGCAGAGATTCTTAAAGATCGCACATCTTGGTTTCGTGATTGTCGAAGCCTTGAGGTTTTTACCATGTTTCCAGCTGGAAATGGTGGGATAATTGAACTTGTTTACACACAGGTAAATGAACTGGATTGAACCTTTTTTCCTCTCTTTTTGAAGTAATGGTCTTATAATTATTGAGCATCGAAGTTAAGGGAGTTAGTTTTGTTGTAGGTATATGCTCCAACTACTCTAGCTCCTGCTCGCGATTTTTGGACTTTAAGATACACTATAACTTTGGAAAACGGCAGCCTTGTGGTAAGTATGAGTGTTATCACATTTTCTTGTCATTATAATATCTACTGGAAATGAAATATTTGTTTCAATCTAACTTTATTTTTATAGGCAGTTGATCTCTCTTATAAATAGTCGGATAGGATAAGATTTGTTAATTTTATTGGCCATCCATATTTCAGGTATGCGAGAGATCTCTCTCTGGTTCTGGTGCTGGTCCTAGTGCAGCAGCTGCTGCTCAGTTTGTTAGAGCTGAGATGCTGCCTAGTGGTTATCTGATTCGACCATGTGAGGGTGGTGGGTCTATCATACATATAGTAGATCACCTAAATCTTGAGGTTTGTGTTGCATGTTTTCCCAGATCTTTTACCCTGGAAAATCTTGATTCCTCGATTGTGACATTACTCTTATATTTATACTGCAGCCATGGAATGTTCCTGAGGTGCTGCGACCACTTTATGAATCTTCAAAAGTAGTGGCTCAGAAGATGACTATAGCAGTAAGAAAAAAATTTCCTTTCATAAGTATTTGAGATTCTCAAGAAGTTTTAGTTTATAATCTCGAAAACCTATGTACCAACTGGAGGTCATTTGGTACATGTTATAATGCTGAATTGTTTTGTGTTCTAGAAGCAATAAGGTATGTTCATTTTTTTTTGTTATCCGTTAGTGTTCGGGTCAGCTTATGCACACTACGACTATCCTCATGGGACAATCACCTGAACCTACTATATTTGGTTGTCTAGGAAATTTGTGAAAAATTAGTTCCTAGGTAGGTGACTACCATGGATCTTCCAAGAAAAGGAAAAACCATTTCATATGTTTTTTTACAGTATTGTTTTTCATGCTATTTCATGGTGTGAGCTTTCCCCACTCTTTAATCATTATAGACATACTTCCCACTCTTATTAGAAGGGTCAGTTGTAATCTCTCACCCCCGGGGCTTCCTCTTCTTTTGGAATTTCATATATGAATGAAATTATTTTTTATAAAAAAAAAAGTGCACATAAGCTGGCTATATAGCTACACACACACACACATATATATATATATATATGCACATGCATGTTAGGCACTACCATGAATTGTGTGGTAAATATGAATCGTCAAGGGAAATTTCTTACTTTTCAATCCATGTTTGATGGCAGAGTTTTCTGACGACCAGTTATGCTTTACTGCTCTTGAAAAGGGAGCAAGGTATATCGAGTTTAACAATTGAAAATATGCATTTGTAATTGTGTAGGCACTGCGGTATGTAAGGCAAATAGCTCAAGAGACAAGCGGTGAAGTGGTTTATGGTGTTGGCCGGCAACCTGCTGTTCTGCGAACGTTTAGCCAAAGATTAAGCAGGTCATCTACTCACTCTCTCCTATTATTTAAGTAGTTGAAAGGTTGTCTCACTTCATCGTTGTATAAATGTATGTCAACTCATGTGCATTATCTTCTTTCAGAGGTTTCAATGATGCCGTGAATGGATTTAATGACAATGGGTGGTCATTTATTAATTGTGAAGGTGCTGATGATGTGGTACTCGCCGTGAACTCTACAAAAAATTTGGGCACAACATCCAACCCTGCTGACCCCTTTATGTATCCTGGGGGAGTTCTTTGTGCGAAGGCTTCCATGCTACTCCAGGTATGTTTATTTATGTTTGCAGTGACATTAAACTTATAGTAGCTATTTTCTCCTTGATTTTGTTTAGATCAATGTTTTGAAATGAAATGATAAATGAATAGAATTCTTCTCTTTCTCCTTATTTAATGGGATAAAGTATTCATTTTTGTATTTTTCTTCCTTGGTAGAATGTTCCTCCAGCCTTGTTAGTTCGTTTCTTGAGAGAGCACCGCTCAGAATGGGCTGATTTCAACATTGATGCATACTCTGCAGCAACCCTGAAATCCAATTCATACGCATATCCAGGGATGAGACCCACAAGGTTTACTGGTAGTCAAATCATCATGCCACTTGGCCACACGATTGAGCACGAAGAGGTTTGTTTTAAATGGCGTCTGTTTCTTGTAATCTATTGCCTGTTCAGGTATTCTATATTGACATGGATTAATTAACACGGTGAATGCAATTAGTTTTTCTTCAACTAGTTTTCAAATCAGTATTATAATTAAAGTTCAGTTATAATACTTTTGTTCTTAATTTTTGTAAATGTTTTTACCTTTATGAGTCAATCAGAATGTATAAGTCAATTCATTCATTGAGGACGCCTCCTCAACAAAACATTAAAACGCAATTGCTTTTCTTGGACATATATTTTCAATTGTTTGCTGATGAACCAAATCAAACACAAGTTTTTTTGCTGGTATTCCAGTTGCTTGAAGTTATTCGACTTGAAGGACATCCTATGGTACAAGAAGATGCTTTTGTTTCAAGGGACATTCATCTTCTTCAGGTTGGTAGTTGACTATTTGTTTATCCTATGAAGTCTCTTTGGATGCTCGTGATTTTGGATGTCTTAATAATTACTTGCTCATGTTCCAGATATGTAGTGGAATCGATGAGAATGCTGTAGGAGCCTGTTCAGAACTCATTTTTGCCCCAATTGATGAAATGTTTCCAGACGATGCCCCATTGCTTCCTTCTGGCTTTCGAATCATCCCATTAGATTCCAGAACAGTTGAGTATAATTGTTTCACATGACTTTGTAGTAGTCCACCTCACTTAATCAGCAGCAAAAATTCTAACCATCATGGGTGGCTCAATTGGTCAAAAATGACCTTGGGGTGCATAAGGTGATGGGTTCAATCCATGGTGACCACCTACCTAGGAATTAATTTCTTACGGGTTGCCTTGGCATCCAAATGTTGTAGGGGCAGGCGGTATGTCTCGTGACATTAGTCGAGGTACACGAAAGACCCGGACAGTCACGGATATCAAAAAAAAAAAAAACAGCAGCATAAATTCTTGGTGTGGTTATTGTTATTTTGGCTGTAAACATAAGTTTCATCCTGAGTATTTAGATTACAGTGTTCCCATCCTGGAATCTTTTTACTTGGGTTGACCAGGACATTTTCGTGTGGCATATGGAATTTATCTTTTTATGATTTGGGAATTGTCTTGTTCCAAATTTTCTTGCACTGAATATGTTTGTATGCTCTTATAGACCTTACAACGTGATAATTTTTTGATGCAGAGTGATGCTAAAGGTACGTTGACTACACAACGGACTCTGGATCTAACATCGAGTCTTGAAGTGGGTTCTGGAACAAGCAATGCTGCTGGAGATCCATCTTCGAGCCCGAGATCAGTGTTAACTATCGCATTCCAGTTTCCTTTCGAAAGTAGCACGCAGGATAACGTAGTAAACATGGCACACCAGTATGTACGTAGCGTCATTTCCTCGGTGCAGAGAGTTGCAATGGCCATATCTCCACTTGGGGGCAGTCCTGCATTAGGTCCAAAGCTGTCTCCTGGTTCTCCAGAAGCTCTTACTCTTGCACATTGGATATGCAAGAGCTATAGGTATCTTCTGATCACAGTTTTTGTTTCATTCAGTGCATGCTATAATTTGTTATGTACCATCTCAAGGAAATATGGAGGATCTAATGAGGCTTGATGAATTTTTCATAGTTTGTAGTGTTATCTGTAATTTTATTGATCTTTTAAACCATACCTTGTTTCAGTTACCATTTGGGAACGGAGTTGATCGGGTCAGATTCCTCGGAAAGTGATTCCCTGTTGAAAAATCTCTGGAATCATCAGGATGCAATACTGTGCTGTTCGCTGAAGGTACATTGACAAAACTAACATATTGAAGTTTCTTTTTCTCAGACAGTATGATTGATTCGATTAATAGTGAACTAAATGGAGAATTTTGTCTGGTTTTGCTCATCGCAGTCGCAGCCTGTTTTCATGTTTGCAAACCAAACTGGGCTTGACATGTTAGAAACAACTCTAGTAGCCTTACAAGACATCACATTGGATAAGATTTTCGACGAGGCAGGTCGCAAAGCTTTGTGTTCTGATTTCCCAAAGTTGATGCAGCAGGTAGATTAATTTTCACTCATTGCTTCAAGAGGCTGCTTTTGGTATGATATGGTCACAAATGCTAATTTATTAAGTGTGTGTACCCTTTATAATCAGGGGTTTGCATACTTGCCTGGAGGAATCTGTGCGTCGACAATGGGGCGAGACGTTTCATACGAACAAGCCATTGCATGGAAAGTCCTCGAGGGGGACGAGACGACAGTCCATTGCCTTGCCTTCTCTTTCATAAACTGGTCTTTTGTTTGATTGAAGCCTTGTGCAATGGCCCTTTGTCTTCATCAATTGCTCCAAAGTAATTTAATTAATTGTTGATTAATTATTACATTCTGGTTTTTATGCCCATTTGAATTCATGTATATATATTGGCGAGGCGAGTAGATACAAATACATGACTCCCATTAAGGACAGTTTTGAAAGGTTTAGGCTATGATTCTTTTTTGTTTTGTTAAACATGTTTAAGTTGATATTACATGTTGCTTTTTTTATCACCAAAAGATGCGATTGAAATTGACTCAAAATTCAAATTTTGGAACCCAACTAAGCCGCCTGTGGGAAACGCCAAATTTGACTACACTAATTTTTTTTTTTTTTTGAGAAAGTCTAACCTTATAATGGACAAGTTAACTCTTTTATTTTTTTTACACCATTTTCTTGAAAAAGGTTGGATATGGACAAGTTGCAAACTTTTTTTTTTCTCTTTTTTTTATTTAATATATACATACATAAAATATTATAAAATCAAATTGGAACAATCACTCCCAATATTGTTGAATAAAAATAATAAGAAAAAAATGAATTTATTATTGAAAAAATGATTCTTGGGTCTAACCTTGTAATTTTTTTTTTTTTTTGAGAAAGTCTAACCTTATAATTTGTGTTCATTCATGAATAAAACAAAAACAAAAACAAAAAAGACTGAATAAATTAAGCAGAACTGCTGTGGCCACCGAAAGTTCCTAACGTTCGGCTACCAACCGATTGTACATTGTTATGGTGGGAAAAAAAGGTTAAACTTTTTCTTTTGATTGGTTTGACTTTTCATTTTCAAGCATTAATCATTTCTTCAAATTAAAAAGTAACACTTGTCTGACAGGATCAGGGCTTGAGTTTGTGTAGCATGAAATTGGGAAATACAGGTATTTTATTTTGTATAACCATTTAAGATATTATAACTTAGCTCACGTTTGTCCTACCAATTATAATTATTGGTGGACGGACAGAAATTCAAACCACCTATTCAAATTACTTTTAATTTATCATCCTTTCACATGCATATGCCCCTTATTTTGAGATTAACTATTTTTTTTATATAACTTTCGAGATTTGGAGCTTCACTCATCTAAATTTGAGGACACTATTGTCTCGTCCCTAGATTGTGGCAGCATGATACATCAAAGGAGTAAAGACACAAATGAGGGTCCGCAAGTTAGTATAAGCAGGTCTTCAACCTAGAATCTCAAAGAAAACATACCCTCAAAATCCAAGTCTCGACTAATTATGCCATCAGTTGGACAAATTTTCTTCTTTGATATAATAATTTCCACCCCAAACACCTTTTATTATAACATCTGTCATAATAACCTGCACTTCAAACACTGTTCATCCCAAACACAATTCATAATAATCTACCGCTTAGAATAATTTAATTAATGTCTCAAATACGGCATAATATTTAGACCAACTAACATGCACCTAGACTATCGGATGACCATACTACTTTAGTTGTCCAATAAAATAGGTTCCTATGTATGTGAACCCCAAGAGAAAATGAAAGAGTCCAAGCAAGGACAATATGATTTATTCTGATATAAATAAACTTGCACATACATAGATTCAAACTGCAGAAGTTCAATCCATGAACCAAAAACTACGGTTAGGCCTAGAAGAAGAATGATAATGTTCTCTCCAAGACTAAAGGCATATTAGAAACGCTCAAAATCACTTTTTTCACGTTATTTTCACTCAGAAAAGGAAAAAAAATGACAAAATTGATTTTGTTCATTAAAAAATTAATCCCAAATATGCCCTGCTAAGAAACATGTATGGTTTTTGTATGCAAGCCATAAAAAGAGAAATGAGTCTGTCCCAATAATATACACAAAAGATAATGACAAACGTTGCCAACCCATTTTCTTCAATTAGTGTACAGGACATATGAAAGGAAAGAACAAATCTACTTTTTTTCAAACAACAGCATTGGATTCTACATTCCTCAGAGAATAATATCATAAACAATGAAAGAACAGCAAAATAGTATACATTGAAATGATCTAAAAATTAAAATAAAAAATAAACTAGTATATTGCAATGTGGACATATATGGTATGTATAGATTTCTGTAGAGGAAGTGTATACTATAACCTTGGTAACTCCATGCATATCAGCCAAGTATATCCAAACAAAACTGACAGTAGAAAGGAGAAAGCAAAAATGAAAGTAAGGGGAAAGGGTATTTACTGATGCTGTACGATTCCTGTTTGCTCGAATTACCTTTACCGTGAGCAAATTATCGCGATGCAAGTGACCAGAAGTTGAGGAAAAAAGAAGGCAATGTGGTGAACCAGCATAGGAATGCCATTGCAGTTGCAGATTGAAGCTGCACACAATTGTTCACCGAACAGAGGTCGAGGTCGTTATCTATCAGAACTGTGATGCCAGCACAAGCACATGCTGCCGCAAATGTGAGCGTGGTCGTGATCTGCAGAAGGAGATAAGAGAGGCAACTATTTCACTATTTGTAACCGACATAGCAAGCCCTTAGTACTCAAAGTTTGATGATGATGATGATAATGATAAAATGATCCACATGGGTCAGAAGGCAAAAGTTTTCTTGGAAAGTTAAAGAGGTTGCCACAACATGACTGTCTCTCAGTAAACTAGGATGTGAATTTGAAATTTTCTATGACCTTAATAACTACTTGATTAAAAGTCGATGGGTTCGATATTAGATAATTTAGATTTCATATCAAATTTAATTGATCAGGAGTAAAGTAGTTCAATCTATCTTACAAATGTTAAGAGCTCTCTTCACTTCTCCAATATACGATATTTAATATACTCAAGATGATGTTACATCTCAAAATTAATTAGGTTATGAATGAAATAGTTCATCTATCTTATAGGGTACTAAAAGCGTTTCAACGAGGCAAGTGGTAAATGAACTTACCCCATCGCCTACAGCAAAAAAGCTAACAATTGGACGATTTTGCAAGGACCGCTTCACTAAAAGAGCATAAATGTCAATAACTGCTAAGACAAGACTCCACAAACCCTGCAACCCGGCAGCTGCAACAAGGTATCTGACGCAAAGAAAATGCAAAGCACCAACAAAAAAAAGCCAATTCAGATGTCACAAATGAAGAACAATATCATAATGGGCAAAAATCTGCATAGTTAACAATTCACAACACTGATCGCACGAAGAAATGCGTATTAGATTTAAGGGGTTTCTTTGAATTTCAAACGAAAAGTGCCTTTCTGAGTATGTAATCAAAGCAAGATAGGATATAAGAAATGGATGGAGTGAATGAAAATTTACCGAAACGCAGATACAGAGGGAAAGTCGCTGAAGGCAGCCATGACAGCAAAAGCAGCAACTGCAAACCCTAACTGGATGCAACGAAGAGCGAAACCGCCGCGAGTGCCGGGCATGCCCTCCATGTCCTTCATTCTCACTATTGGTACGGCGTCTCCGCCATCGGTCGCCGGAGCTTCCTCCACCGGATGAACCGACCCGTGGCTCGCGCTCATCTCTGTAATCAATCAATCAATCCATCCATTTATGCCGAAATCAGCCCTTTTTGCCCTAGAAACAAATACAGTAGCAATCGAACGAATCTGCGTATCTGAGATTCCAAAGCCTTTTCTCTGGTTCGCTTAATTGTGGAATTGATACGCCGGAAAAAGTGAATCGGAGAGATCAGAGATCGTCGGTTTTTCGATCGAAACGGAAAATGGCGGGCCGGCGACGAATGGTTTATTGCACAATTACAATAGTTGTTGATCGGTCAACTTTGACTTGTCTAAGAGATTAGTCTTTTTCTCGCTGTGCTCTTATTGGTCCCTGGATAGTGGTGGGCCAGTTTGGTGAGCTCATGCATACGTGGAATTCTTTTTAATAAGTTTTTCTTTTATTTTAAGAAAAAACAATTCAAATCTGGTTCAATATTTTAAATCAAAATTACAGAAAAAAGGGCCGTAAATGATGAATTATTATTTTTTATTATTTATTAAATAAATACATTGGAGGTACGGGATCCAACAGGTAACTAGGTACAAGATTAAATCACAAATAACTTTTGAGTATTAAATAAAAACCTATTAATTAAAAGTCACAAATAACTTATAAAAGAAAATAAAATAAATACAAGATTTACTATTCTTATGGGTTGTTTCTCGGTCATATTTAAGAAGTATTTAGTCGGAGAACTTACTAACTCCTCAACGAAAACTTACATTTTAACGAGTGTTTACTAACTCTTCCTCATTTTTACTTTTGAAAATGAGCAAAACACCCACTACACATGCATGTGTAGGAGAGCCTACCTTTTGGATATGTGGCACCATTAGATGCCACAAAAATTTCACTATTTTTAATAAACTCTTTATTAAAATAATTTTTTAATAACTCTCATTTTTAATCATTCGGTGTTAGGATCTCACAATTGTCCCACGTTAAAAAAATGAAGAGTCTAACAACAATATAAAAGAGATATAAGTTATATGTTCTCTAATATGATATTAGAGCTTATGAGACCCTTAAATGGCATATTAATATCTCACAAATGTCTCAGAGTTCAATTATTAAATCATTTATAACCACTTATTTCAAATCAATCAAAATAACTAATTTTTAATTATTGTTTTTTTAACTACTCATTTTTAATCCACAAATAAGATTTTGACTCTAACTTCTCTACACAAAAACCACATCCGAACGTGTTTTTTACTATAACTCACAATTTTTAACTACTCAAAATAATTTGTCAATATAACTCCTTAAACTAAATCATCACTAAATATGGCAACCAAACACCCCACGTCTTAGCCAACTTACCATAGTTGATTGTACTTTTTATTAAATTTTGCAAGTTATTTATTTTCCTCTATTATTATTATTAGTAGTATCTATTAAGGGAAAGGAGACAAATACCAATTCTCGGGATCTATGACGCTAGTGTTAAATTGGTTTACAACCAAAGAATAAAATCATTGCGCCACTGACCCATTTAATTATGAGAAGAATTTGGGTGCACTGGGTAACACCCTCAACATGATATCCCTTATGTGGCACCTTTGGAGCCACACATCTCATCTCTCTCTTTTTTATACTATATTTATTATAAACAAACTTAAAAGAAAAAAAGAAGATGTGTGACTCTAAATGAAGGATATCATGGTGGGGTGCTACCCGGGGTGCACCCAAATTATCCTCTTTAATTATTTTCCTCTGTTAATATGTTGGAAATACGAGTCAAAATTATAAAATGAATAACATATACAGTTTAAATTCGTGCTAATTAAAAATCGAATAGGTCGGTGGCGCAGTTAGTTGTCTTGTTTTGTATTAATTCATTTCAATTCCACGGTCACGAGTTCGAATCCGAAAATCGGTATATGACTCTCATATAATTTCAAATCAATCGTGCCCTCTATGTAGAGTTTGTTGATCCCTTTTTCCAATTTTTCGAGAGCAAGTGCAATAGAGGTTGTTGACTCCAATCGTTCCAGCAGGTTTTTATCTCCAATTATCTATAACCTTACTTTTGTCTACGTGGACCTTATTGAAAGGCATTCCAACGTCTTTAAGGCTATGATTTTCGAACAAAGGTGATCGCCTAATGGGAGATCTTTATAAAATTGAGAGAGAACGCTTGAAGGGTTGACAACTACGTCATGTGAAATGAGTAGTCTAGAGTAGGGGTGATTTCGGTTCGGTTTTTATTGGTTTTGTACCAATCCGACAACCGAACCAATATATTCGGTTTTTAAAAAGTTGATCCGATCCAATGTCCGATAAAGCATAGAACCATTGGATCGGTTTTTAATTGGTTCGGTTTTTAATAGACACAA
>JBBMEF010000003.1:7707892-7729352 GCA_037832685.1 Sicyos baderoa
AAAAAACCGAACCGAACCACTGGATCGGTTCGGTTCGGTTCGGTTTTTCGGTTTTTGGACATTTTGTTGCACCCCTAGTCTAGAGACATAAGACCTCACTTGTTTATAAAAAGAATAGATACTCACTTAATTAATAAACCCCTCACTAAATATTTATCCAATAAATATATCTCATATATTATTTTGTTTTCTTTAATTAATTATTATTCACCCAATTAATATTGTTATATTCATATATCTAATATATTAATAAATAATTTTATATATTTAATACATTAAACTAATTATGGCATAATTAATATATGTCTAACGTATTAATTAATTAATTAGTTTGAACTATTCAGACTAATATTTTTATATTGGTCAACTTACCATTAGCCTTGGGACCTATAAACATACAGATTGTAAGCTCCAACGATACATGATTAATTTGACTAAATTTTTTGGTCCATAATCTAATTCTCATTCGTTAATTATAGACTTATTTCATTGAAAGTATGAGTTGCACTTTCAAGCATTTGAGGTATGTCCCCAAATATAATTGATCATTCACGATATGATCCTAATGGTAATTGGGTCAAAAATATGATTTATCTAATAAACAAGTTGTTTATGGTCCAACCATAAACTAATTCCCTATCGGATCAATGAAATGCAAATTGTTGGTGATACTCACCTTGTGGCAATTGTCCCACATTGGAAAGGTGAGGATTCTACAACTCATTTATAAGAGATATGGAATACTCCCCTCATTGCCAATTGATTTTGAGGTGGAACTCCATATTCTCTAATATGGTATCACCGCTTAAGCGGGTATTTGATCCCAAAGTTCGGATCCGACCCTAGCAAAAAGTAAGCCAAAGCGGGTCTTTTGGTCCACAAATTTGGATTAGGATTTAGTTCAAGATGCCATTTTTCAATATGGCCGCCATCTTGGGGGGAAATGTTGGAGATACTCAGTGACAATTGTCCCACATTGAAAAGGTGAGGATTCTACAACTCATTTATAAGAGATATGGAATACTCCCCTCATTGTCAATTGATTTTGAGGTGGAACTCCATATTCTCTAATATATCTTTTATTCAAGCTCTAAAGTTAGACATAGGAACAACTCCTCTACTTTCACACCAAAAAGAAATTAATGAATTTCATTTTGTGATATTTCCAACGTAAAAGATTTATTGAATTAACGTCGTTATTCATGATAAATTTTATTTTGAAAACAAAATAACAAGAAATCAAAACTCTAAATATAAATTTTATTTTTTAGAAAATATTTTTATTAAATAAAAATAATAAAAATTATGAATGAGAAATAATTCAACTCACAAACCACGAATTCGTTGTTGTTGTTTATTTTTATTTTTTTTGAAACAACGGGGGTATTCTAATCTCAATTTATACGAAATAAAATAAGAAATTTTGGTGGATAGAAAACAAATAATTAAATGTGGGGTGGTGATGGATGGGAAAGTAATGCCGACTTCGTCCCGCCTGTGAATAGTGGGTAAGCTGGGGAAATTAATAGATCGATAA
The DNA here is from genome assembly GCA_037832685.1 of Sicyos baderoa. Lineage (NCBI taxonomy): Eukaryota > Viridiplantae > Streptophyta > Magnoliopsida > Cucurbitales > Cucurbitaceae > Sicyos > Sicyos baderoa. The sequence continues at coordinate 7,709,430 of JBBMEF010000003.1, forward strand.
TGACGCATGAAAATTTAATTACTCTAACAATAAAACCTTCTATTCTAGGTTCGAGACTCTGTGATATTACTCTTTTCATACCTTTAGTGTTTGGCTTAGGAACGAGCGTGGTTACTCTTATTTAAAAAATAAATAAATAAATAAATAAAGCCTTCTATTATCTCCTTTCCAAGTGCATGTTTCGTTGATATATGATCCAACCCCTAACTAAACAAGAGTCCAATTTCATTGGAGTTGCTTGGATAACTTAATTCGGAATGTGAATATTCATTGATGTACCGAAATCGAAATATGTGTTCTATAGTAATGGAAGTAGACTCGAGACGCTTGATTTATAAATTAGAATATTGCTGATCTTATTTGACTTTACAAGTTTACTATTACACACCATACACAATTGAGATACCATAGAGTTTTTTTTGCATAAAATAAAATTTGCAGTTTTAAAGTATAACACTAAATTTAAATAAACACATGAATTAAAACGATATTTATGGAGTGTTTGTTTGAAATATGGAGAAATTAGAACCAGAATTTATTAACTACTCTTCAGAAATTATATCCAAACAAAATTTTGTGATTGGTCAAAATAACTTTTTATTTCTAAAAATAACTCATTATTTATAATTACTTAAAATAACTCATATTAATCACTCATTTATGATCATTTATTTATAACTTTTAAAAACAACTCATTTTTATCTATTCCCTTATAATTATTAATTTTTTATTTATTCAAACTAACTACTTATTTTAAATCTACATTTCTCCCCCCTAAAAATTATAGTCATACGAATATTTAACTATATTTTTTAGTTTTTAACTAATTAAAATAACTTTTCATCCCGAACTTCAAAATCAAAGTACAATCAATAATTTGTTATTATTATATTGTCTGATACACCAACGGAAATCAGTACAAAAATCCAAACGATTTTTAGTTGCGTTATTTATGAATTTATTTTTTGTGATCGTTGAACGATAAAATTTACTTAGAAAATAGTGAGTAGCGTTGAACATTAAATACAAGTATATGTTACGCAATTGGTGTAAGCATCAAATTGATTGGTATAACTCCCATAAACTAAATTCCAAAAACACCCTCATGCCACGTCAGCGAGCCGAGAACGACGTGTCGCTTTCAGATTTCAATCAACGGCGATGGCAGCACGTGATTTCCAAATCAAAGCAGACACCATTGCACGTGATTCTCACAGTTGGACTCGGACTTAGTCATGTACAACAACACTGCTTCACTATTTTATTCCATCTCTATTGCACGTAATCATTATAATAACATATTACATTGCATTTAAATATAATGTGCATTCTTTATGTAGTGCGATGTCAGTATCTTAGTTTAAAATTTAAATTTAGCTTCCTTTTTAAATTAAAAGCATTAATAACGCCTACCTTTATTTATTTAACAAAATTATGGTTAGCTGAGCTTCAATTATTATGCTGTGTTCGTTTTATTGCTTCATAATTTTGTTTTGTTTCCTGGTTTTATTAAAAAAAAAACACTCTTGAAAGTGAAACTTCGGTCAAATTCTAAAAATAACTAATCGTAGGTCTTTTTAATTCTTATCATTCTTAATATTTTTATTATTATTAATTTTTGAGATTTTTTTTTTTTTATTTATATATATATATATATTTTTTAAAGGATTATATTTCAATTGTTAACTAAGACGTTTAGGTATTTTATAATATGGACCACAAAACAACATTGTGCTTACTCGTTATAAGGATGGAAGGAAAGGCACGAAAGTGTAGTTACCAATTATATATATATATATTCTTCCTAAAAAAAAACAATTATATATATATATATATATTGAGTCTGCTTTTGCGCACCTCGATTAATGTTATGGGCATACCGCCTGACCCTATAACACTTGAATGCCAAATGAATTCGTAGGTATTAGTTTGAAATTAATTTATAGGTAGATGGCCATCAGAGATTTGAACCCATCACACCCCAATACCCTTTTTTACTAGAGCTACCCCATAATGGTTAAGTGTAATTACCAAAGGTGTGTTGTGCCACCAAAAATATAACTGAGATAATTAAAATGAGGATGATAATTTGTATTCACGTCACCATGAATCATTCTTGTCATAATCGCAATCACATTTTCATTTTCTTTATAATCACTTTTTATTATTCACACGACAACTTTTTATACATCACATTGTTGTTTTTTACTCTAGTCATAGTCATTATTTTATTTCCCCTATATTTCCCCTCAAATACAAATAAACATTATTTTCACCCTACAAATAAATAATTATTTTCTCTATAATTATTCTCCTCTCTATTCTTCTATTAATTCTCGGTCTCTCCCTATTCATTACTATTCCTCTTCTCTCAAACATTTCCCAAATGAGGATAACATTTTTATTATCTCACTTAAATATGGATATTAAAGAAATAGGGAATTTAGGGAATGGTAAACACTTACATACATTCTGATCTTCTTCCCTAATATTAATATTTTAGTGTCATAATATTGATGTTAACCTCATTTGGTAAATACACTTTCATGTTTTGCTTTCCATCCCTATATATAGGTGAATTTTAGGATCACTTAATATATAACTCTCTAAACAAAAAGTAAAATATATATTTAAGTATAAGAACCACTTGAAAGAACAAATCTCTACCAACATTATGTATAATTTAGTGACTAAGAAGTTATCAAGTTCGAATTTCTTTGTTGAATCAAAAAATATATTTAGGCGCGTAAGGAATTCCAATAAATTTTATAAACATCACACTAGAGATGATAATTAATACAACAAATACATACCTGACTTGAACCACTCATTCATAATTTCATACATATGTATATATATGTAAACAAAGTTGATGTTCCATAGGTGTTTGATTCGGCCTCCTAATAAGAATTGAGGTCATAGCATGTAAAAAAAAATATTAAAGTTATAATATTTGGGAGGAATCAACATAGGATTGAGATTATTTTTTTACTATTGTTACTCTTAATTCATCAATATTTGAGACTTGAGCTCATAATCAACCAATTACTAATTAATAATTATGTGGCTAGAGTACTGCTCATTTGAAGTTGAAATCTATTTTACAAAACAACAACAATAAATTCTTAATTTTGGAGATTCTATCTTATCTGTATGTAATAAAATAATGTAGTTTTTTTTTATAAATATTTATAAATTATTGGATCTTAATTATAGAGAACATATAACCATAAGTTTTTTGTTTGTTTAGATTTATAACCCACTGAGTTGAACAAATTGTTAAATAAGGTTTTGAGGGTCTAATAAGCTATTAGTTCAATTCATAATGCTTGTTCATAAAATAATTTATAAATAATTGGTAAGTTGACCCGAACACGTATACAATAAAAAATAATTCATAAAAGAATACATGAAAAAATCGGTCATTAAAATAGTTTTTTCTAAAATATACAGGTATAATTAAATATTTTATCAACCAAAGTGTTCATGCAACGCATATAATCTAATAACTAACATATTATAGGTTGGATCATAGACGTATGTCCTCCTAAAATTTAAAAGTAATATATTTTGTCTATATAAATTGGTCTATATTACATTTTATATAATTTTTTGTTATACTTTTGACTCCATATCATTTTTATAAAAAAAGTTTTCATTATTATAGTTTCTACAAAATTTCTTGGTGGAATACTTATAATTTAGATCAAATATTGTAGAATTAAAAAAAGAGTAAAACTCTCTTAGGCATGCATGTGCAGAACAGTCCTACCTTTTGGATGTATGATACCATTGAGTGTCACAAAAATTTCACTAATTTTTAATAAATTTTTTTGTGTAGCATCCAATGATGTCACATATTCAAAACGTAGGGCTCTCATACATATAGATAGCTTTTACCTTTTATATTTAGGTAAGGAAAAAAATGATAAATTTTGAGGGAAAATCATTAAGCAGGTCAATTGGTGTAACGTTGTGCAGTTTGGCGCCACCAAAAAAAAAAAAAATGGACTCCGGCTCAAGATATTTCCCCTTTTTAATTTCGATAGAAAAAAAAAGAGAAATGATTTCACTTTTAATTATATAATTTTTCGTCCTCTTCTTTCTGAGAACTTTGAAAATAATATTTGGCTCTGTCTCTCAATTGCTCTCTCGATCTTTACGGCCTTGCCTCTTCCCGATCTCCATCTCCCTTAAAATTAGGGTTTTCAGATTCACAGCGCATCGCTCTCTCAGCTGCTGCTATTCGCTCTCTTGATTCTCCTCTCGTAATCCTTTCTCCAACTAAACCCTTCCATCCGAATAGGGTTCTTCGCAGATCTACGCGCCATCCTTCAATTTCCCTCACCATGTTTTGGAGGCTGACTTCCCTTTCTACTTCTTCTCCTGTAAGTGATTCTATTCCGTCCAATTCACTATGTGGGTTTTGTTTTCTAATGCCTGGGGAAGATGGGTTCGGGTTGATTTGCTGTTTCCTGCTCAATCGCCCATTGATTTCTGTTTTTTGTTCCTGTTAATGCATCTTGTTTTGATTGTTTTGTGTTTAATTTGATTCGTTTGCCGTTTTCTTATGCTTGGGTTGCCTAATTGCATCTGGGTTTCAGCAATCCGGTTAATCGTTTGCGGTCTGGACTGTTTGAGTTTGGACTACCAGCAGGTGTTGGTGTTTGTCGTCGTTGTTGTTTTCTAATTCGTTTTTTCGTGCCTATGTTATGTGTAGAGAAATGGAAATCGGGTGCTGCTCCATCTGGGTTTCTCTTTTGTGTTTTGTCCCTCTTTAACCGCTTCTGTATTTGAAATGTTTTACCGTTTGCTTTTAGTTGTGTGTTACCCATTTGAAGTTTTCTTGATCGAGTCTGTTTTAAGGTAACTGATGAAGGGTTGACCTGTTGTGTTCTTCTGCATACGGTTTTCAAAGGGATTTCGGAGTTCGGCTGTACGATTGTATAGATACTTTCTTAGTTCAATAGTACGTTTGTAACTTCGTTAACCTTTTGAATTTGTGTAATATTAACATCTGAAGAGTTGACCTGTTAAATTCAGATGCACTCTGTTTCCGAAGGATTTCCGGAGTTAGGCTGTATGATTGTATTGGCACTTCTTGAATTGAATAGGGGCTGCTGTGGTTACCCTTGGTATAGTGGAGCGAAACTTCGATTTCCCGGTTTCCAAAAATATGTAAAGAAGTTATTAATCGAAACAAGAACACTAAAAAACTGTTACTGGTTCTTTGATTTAGAAGTATGGAAGAATTAGATGTAACCTGTTTGGGCCAACTGAAATACATTTCAGTGTGATAGAAAATTGGGCTGGCGCTCTTGTATAAATTTACACTTACATCACCTAATTATCTTCTGATTTTTTTTTTTTTTTTTTATTGTTTTCCTGTCAGGTGGAATCAATTTTAGACAAAGAGAACTTCTCATTGGAAGAGCTTCTTGATGAAGAAGAAATAATACAAGAATGCAAAGCTCTGAACAGCCGTTTAGTTAACTTGTAGGATTTTTTCCATTATATTATGTCCTTAGCTTGTTCTTTTATTATTAATCTGATACTTCTTGTTATTCTATTATGCATATTTCAATATTTGTTCGATGTTCTTGTCTTATTGGTTTGGGTGTTAGGTCTTTATAATTCTCCCAGATATTTTAATGGACAATAATTTTTAATTGTTTTTTCAATCAGTCTACGAGACAGAGCCCAGGTGGAACAACTGCTGCGCTACATTGTTGAAGAACCTACAGAAGATGCAGAAAGCAAACGGGCATTCAAGTAATAGCATTTTCTAATTATTTACACGCTCACATTTCATATATTTCTTTCTACCCAGCTTTCAAATTGCTCTATTGACAACTAACTTGTGAATTAGGTTCCCGTTCATTGCCTGTGAGATTTTTACTTGCGAAATTGATGTAATCTTGAAGACTCTAGTAGAGGAGGAAGAGGTACATGCTCATAGTTTTTTGTTGATCATCTGCTCGATAAGACAGTTGAAGTGGTTATTAACTTATTATAAATATTAACATAACATTCTTACTTCTTGACTACAGCTGATGGACATGCTTTTCTCCTTCTTGGAACCAGACCGACCTCATAGTGCTTTGTTAGCTGGCTATTTCAGCAAGGTAGCTTAAATTTTATTGTTGGGATTAATCTCATGCTCCTTAAATTTCACATAATTTTAGGAACAAAACCCTTCTATTGATCAAATGAAAAAGAAACAAAGAAACCTATGGAAACGAGAAAGACGGAACACGGAAACAAAGGTACATAGCCATAACAGAAGAAACAAGAGGACGATAAAAACTATCAAACCGAAACCAAAAGGAGAACCTAATACGAACCAAACAAAGGAGCCCAATACAGAGGGATTCAAATAAAGGGATAAACACCCAAAACTGTAGAGCAACTGTGTGGAGAGAAGTCATCAAGGATTATAGATGTGTTTTGAAGAACAGCATTGGTGTGGACCTGTGGTGTGCCTTATCGAAGCCCAGTAGACACAAGCTGGAAAAGAGCTCATAACCTAAATTTTTGCTTTAAAAGTTTCAGTAATCATAAGGAAGCTTTTGGTTGGTTGGTGATCTTTGTGTATGCCTGAGTTTTGCACCTGATAACTTCATTGACTACTCTATATTCCATTTTCAAAAAAATAGGTAATCATATGCCTCATGATACGGAAGACGGTTCCACTTATGCACTATGTCCAGGTATGTCAATCTACATTCTACACAATATCTTAACTTCTAACTCTTCTCAATTTGTGAGTTCCTTTCGCTTAGAGCAAAACTTACCTAACGGTGGGTAAGTATTTCCAAATATTTACCCACCCTAGAACCACATATTTTTATTTTTATTTTTTTAAATTGACTTTGATTTAGGTAAGTATTGCTCTTTCATTTAAGTGTCTTGCTACCTGCAATATACATATCTATATAGTTCGAACTCAAGCTGTATTTTTAGTTTATGTATGTTTTCTCTTCGTTGATTGACTGTTGACCAAGAATTTATGCTCTCAACAAAAAACCCTTTTTCGCAAATAGTTTCTTCAATAGAATTTCTTTCTTTTGAGTTATGCAGCGCGTCTTTCGTTTTTTTTTTTTTTTTTTTTTGAGGCTACTTGTTATCGACTCTAGAGGCATGTTAATTGTTTATCTGTATTTGCCCAGAAAATTATGACTTCTTACTTCTCGTGTAATCTCTCTTTCTTTGTGTTTATTGCTCTATCTCGAATGTGCTTCCAAGAAGTGATTATTTTTTAAATAATACTGGATTTTATCAAACACTCTGGGTCATATATTTCTTACTGAGATTGATGGTTTCAGTCTTTAGACTTTCAGGCTGCTATATTCTTATCAGCATATAGCTACATTTTAGTATAATTTCTTCTTTTGAGCTTTGTCCTACAGTTTAGAAATTGAACTTTCTTCATCTCATGCTTTTTCCCCCTTTTGCAGGCTCATCGAGATGTACTGCGCCAGTTAGTTGATTTAATTGGAATTACGTCCATTATGGAGGTAATGTAGGCTTGTGAAGGCTTCTTTATCAATAAAGCCTTTAATGCTTACTTATTAAAAACAAATACTTAAATGCTACATAATATGCAATCTGATGAGAAATTGAATTTTATTTGCAGGTTCTTGTTCGACTTGTAGGTGCTGACGATCATGTTTATCCAAATTTTATGGATGTGATGCAATGGTTGTCTGAGAGTTATATGTTGGAAATGATTGTTGACAAGCTGAGCCCATCTGTGAGTGATAAATTGCATTTGCGTTCAAATTTGCCTGTTACATGATAATATAGATGCAATATTATGGTTGTTGGAGACTTTATGATTATTATTGTTGATAAGTTGAGTTCATTTTATATAATTGATAAGTTGCATTAACATTGATCTTTTGCCCAACTAAATGTTATTGAACTGTTTGTGCTGTTGTACACTGGTGGGGGCTTCAAAGCAGTTGGATACTTGTTATGGGTATAATATTTGTAAATGAATTTGAGAATCCCATGAAAGAAAATGGAAGTTGAGGCTAAACTCAGTTTTCTTTTTGGTGTCTCTTTTGGTTGACATGCAAGAAATTTAAATTTAATAGGAAAGAAGAAAATGTATTGAAGTACTAGTCAGTAACCGATTCAAGTTGTGGGGATTATTTTCTGTATGTTTTTTTTTATATCCATGATTGTCCGGGCCAACTTGCACGCACCTTGACTAATATCACGGTTACAACATTTGAATGTCAAGGAAAGCTGTAGGAAATTAATTCCTAGGCAGGTAGCCATCATGGATTGAACCCATCACCTTTAGCACTTCAAGGTCCTCTTTGACCACTAGGCCACTCCATGATGGTTAATTTTTTCGGTATGTTTTATGAAGCATATTTCATCATTTATGAGTTGGGTGACTAGTACTGCATCTCGTCAGTGATATCAATTATCAAACTTTTTTTAGATACGATATTTAACCAATTAAATAGAACATACATATTCAGTCATTAACTATTAAACTTATGTATCTAACAAACCAAATTTTAACTAAATCATATACAAAGGGACAGGTGAATAATGTTCTTATTTCTCGTTTGGAATGGTTTTGTTATATCAAAGCCAGAGCCTTTGTTGATCTGAAACTCAAACTGCCAATTACCTTAACATTCGACACAGGGAACCCTGATCCAGATTTCCATCTTTCCTTCAACAGTGATATGCATTACAGAAGAAACCCAAAATCCAATTTTCTTATAAATTATAGAAAAGAGCAAGAGTTTATACAAAGAAATATCTGAGGTTTATACAAAGAAATATCTGAGGTTCAATTATCAAACTAATACTATTTTTTCTCCTTCGGCCAGAGTTTACCCGAGGTTCATGCAAATGCAGCAGAAACATTGTGTGCTATCTCCCGTAATGCACCCTCTGCTCTTGCTTCCAAACTTTCTAGCCCCAGGTTGATCGATAAAGGCCTCTTTAGTCTTCAGTTTCTATGTTGGTTTGTAAAAAAAGCTGTAGCTGTTCTGACTCCTTAATCACCTCTTATGCAGTTTTGTTACAAGGATATTTGATCATGCTTTGGAAGATTCACATTCAAAGTCTGGCCTTGTGCACTCACTTTCTGTATGCATTTCTTTGTTGGACCCAAAGAGATCATCAGCATATTCTCCTTTGTTTCACTCTTACCGAAATCAACATATGTATGAATGCCCAGTTCCTGTTGACCCAGAGACTGTTGCTGCAATGCTCCCTAAACTTGGTTAGTGTATGATTCTTGTTCCAGTGCATGGTATCTTAGTTCTTACTTGTGTTCTCTTTATCTTCTAGCTATTATTTTCTTTGAAAATTTGATGACTGACCTGCTACTGTTAGGTTTATGCCCTCTGTGGTTCTTTTATATATCTAGCCTAGCCCATTGATTTGGCATGCTATGCATGTATAACAAGAATGCAGCATTATGAACAGCACTATGATTTATGAGTGTGGGGCATGGTCTTCATGATTGGAAATCATTGGTTTACTTGTATGAAGTAAGTTTCTTATATTAGTTTCTGATAGCACTTGTCTCACAGGTGATTTTCTAAAACTATTAAACGTGTCATCTGATGATAAAGTATTACCTACAACATATGGAAAATTACAACCTCCTCTTGGAAAACACCGTTTGAAGGTAGGTGCTGAATTTGTTTTGCATAAATTTGTATATTGAAGTTATGTCATGTGTGACTATAATATTCTTAATTTCTCTAAATTTTTGAGGATTTAGTATAATAGCTTGATATTGTTCTTGTGCTTTTCGTGTTAACTCCTGAATGAATGAATTCTGTGTGCTTTTGTAGATTGTGGAGTTCATTTCGGTGCTGCTGAAAACAGGCAATGTAACTGCAGAGAAAGAATTAATTAGCTCAGGCACCATTAAACGAATCATTGATCTTTTCTTTGAGTAAGCAATTATTTATTGCAGGGCTTAGGATCTTCCTATAATAATATTTTTGTAGGATCTTTCGTATTTTACAGCTGCTTAGTTTTTAATATATATATATATATATTTTTTTTAAATTTATTTACATCTATTTTATCTGATGCAGGTACCCTTGTAATAATTTTTTGCACCATCATGTAGAGAACATTATAATGGCTTGTTTGGAGAGTAAGAAGGATGACATTGTTGATCATCTTCTTCGAGAGTGCAATTTGATAGAGAAATTTCTTCAAACAGAGAAAAATCCAGTTATTTTAGCCGATTCTAATCAGGTGGAGAATCTTCTGACTTGGTTTGTTCGCTGATATACATAATTGTATTTGATACATATTGTGTTGGTGGAATAACATTTTATAACTAGTGTGGATTCTTTGTCTTTATCATATGTACGTGTACATGTTAAACATGTATGTGTAAAATTTGCATGATGAATTCTGTATTCCCTTGGTGTTAGTGTTGAAATGAAACAATGACATTCTTTGTTCAGATACTTTATCATATGAAATCCTAATAAACCATTCTTGACATCTATGGGAGCTTATTGACGATGTATATTTTTTCTTGTTCTTGTAGCCAACATCTCATGCGGCTGGAAAGCAGGCACCACGGGTATGCAACTTAGGGCATTCTACAAGAATCTCTAATAAGATTCTTCAGATGGGAAATAGTCAAAGCTGTATCCGGACATATCTTCTGGTATGGATGGGGTTACTTTAGTTTCTTCACTGTTTTGGAGCTGTTACTCCGTGTATATATATTTTCATCCAAAAATATTGTTTATAATTGACATCTCACTAATATTTTCTGGATAATTATAATTTGTAAAAAACTATTTTCTTTTCCCTGTAATTTATAAAATTTACAAAGTATTTACTGATTTGAATGCTCTGATACATAGTTACAATTGAGAAACATAGGTTACTGTCCCATATATATGTTGAGTCATGCATTGTTGGAGGACAAAATTATTTCGTTTCTTGTTCAAAAAATAATTACATTCTATAACAACCGTAGGGCATCTTTGGTTTGGTTGACATGAATGTAAATTATTTGCAGGAAAATATTGAATGGAATGAGTGGCAAGCTACGACTCTGCATGAACGCAATTTGGTTGAAAATGTTTATCGATGGGCTTGTGGGTATGTATTGGCCTATACTTGTACAGTTGTACCAAATTTGTATTCATGAGTAAGGAATCATTTCTTCAAAATCAGGATTTATGCCTATTGGGAAGAGATTTACCCTGGTATTTTCCCAATAGCTCCTGAGCGTGTCTCTGCAATCTTATTATTATCAGTTGTATGGAAGTTATCGTGTGCACAATGTAGTTTTGATTTAATATTCACGTAGTATCATAGAGGATTAAAATATGTTTTCAAGAATACTTATCCCTGATTACTTGACTCATCCTCTATGATACTTATTTTTGTTTCCTATAAAAAAAAAACTTAATCCATCCTCTTTGGTCAACAAGCACTTATCACTGATATCTTTCTGTCATGTTACTTTTATTAGATTATTGTTATTATTTATTTTTATGATTCTTGGGGGGTCATTTTATGTTATTTGATTCTCTACTATTTTAAAATGCTCACTTTCCTTTTGATGCTATATAGCGCTCTTTTCATATATAAGGAGTTGAGAGACACTGAGATTTAACCTCTTGAACTATTTTTGGATTTCTCAACAATTATTTTCTGAATTTGCAGTCGCCCAACTGCATTGCAAGACAGGACAAGGGATAGTGATGAAGAAGACCTTCATGACAGAGATTATGATGTGGCAGCATTAGCAAATAATTTAAACCAGGCTTTCAGATACAAATCATATGGGAGTATCGATACTGTGGAGGTATAGATCATTACAATTGTTAATCAGGCTCGAACTATTGATATATATATATATATATACGCTTGAAGATTGGAGTTATTTATGTATTATTTCTTTGTTTTGGTTGCAGGACCCTAGATCTCTTGGTCAAGATGATGAGGTATTCATTTTATTTTAGTTGCTGGAGCTTTAAGTTTATGGCTAGTGTGGGTAGTTGGTTTTGGTTAAAGTTGTAGTGAGTTTCTTTGAGAATACAAATTACATGTATGCTTAGGTGGTTGGTGAAGAACATCTTTTCATTTTCTTTAATTTTCTCAATCTTCTCATTGATTTGCTGTCTTCTTTGAGTACAGGATGTCTATTTTGACGATGAATCTGCTGAGGTTGTTATATCATCCCTTAGGCTTGGTGATGATCAAGGAAGGTGAGTGTCAAAATTATCCGGCGTTGATTGAAGAAACTAAATGATAAAACTAGCAAAATGCATAGTTCTTTACTATGATTCTACCTTCATATTTAGGTTTGTATTGTGTGGTAAATAATCCTGTGAGAAGAATTCAAAAAAAAAAAAAAATCCTTTGTGAGAAAGTTCTTTGATGCCCCTTTATTTTTTATTTTTTTATATACGTGACTGTACGGGCTAACTTATGTGCACCTCGACTATTGTCACGGGACATACCGTCATACCTTTCTAACATTTGGATGTCAAGGAAACCCGTAGGATTCTAATTCCTAGGTAGGTGGTCACCATGAATTGAACCCATCATCACTTAGTTAGTTAAGACCCTTTTGATCATTGGGCTACTCCATGGTTCTTTGGTGCCCCTTTATTGGATTGATCTTGTCCTTGAAATGACTTTTTGGAGTAAAATGTGCCCTGATCAGAAGTGACATTCAACTGTTAACCTTGTTTGGATTGACACATTCAAATATTTGACCGCCCCATTGTTGCATGGAAAATGTGTCGTATGGCAGTGTGACTATTTCCCTAAAGCCTGGTCTTTATTAGGAGATGACCTCATCTAGTTTTGAATGATTATGTTATACGATCTCCTGGCTTGTTTCCTGTGAGTGGTTTATTTGTGGGCATATTTACTTTTTATTTTATTTTTATTCAGAGTGTCCCCCAGCTTACGCCCACCTCAACTCATTGAGATAACTGTCCATCCTACTCCTGTGGGCTTATTTACTGATATGTTGGGCTGGAAGAGGGATATTTTTTCATTATAGTTCATCGTGTATTGATTTGTATCTATGTTATGGTTACGAGAAAGTTCATCTAGGAAGTGTATGTGAACTTCTAGTTGTGTCTGTTTTCATGGGCTAGCTTCTTTTATTGACCTAAAATGTGAAATATATAATATGGTGTATTTCATCCTTGCAGCAGCCTTTTCACCAACTCCAATTGGTTTGCGTTCCAAGACGACAGGGTGAGTAGTGAAGCTGCAGGCACAGCACCCCCTGAGAGGATGGATGAGATTAACCTGAATGGAACTTCTAATGGTGGTAACAGCAGTAGTGATGATGAAGTGGTGATTGGCGAGGAGGAGATGACCATTAGCAAGAATTCTGTGGTGGACACTTCCTGTTCTGAATCAGGGCTTCCTAATAGATTTTCTGGGAGCGAACCTGATGGTGATGGGATCTCGAACTCTGGGTTGAGTGCATCCAACGATTTGGGATTCTTTAGGTTCGAGACACCAGATGCAGAGGATATATATGGAGATAGGCCTTTACCTGACTGGGTAGGATGGGCAGAAGCATCCGATTTGCAAGTTGGTGGTTCTAGTACGAACCCATTTGAGGATAATGATAAATCTGATACCAATGATTCCTCTCAAGTTGAATTAGCAGCACCCAATGTCAATTCTCCAACAAGAGGGGAAGCCTTCTTTCCAAATGGCTCTCCAACTACAACAGGCTCAAGCGATGGATCTGAAGGCAGTGATCAAAGTCAGAAAACTACAGCTGTGCCCTCATTGTTCGAAGAAGATGTTGAATTCGTTGGTGTGGAATTAGAAGGCACTGAAAAGGCTATGGAGCAGGCTCTCAAGGAGGGGATTGTTGGGGAAGCAGGGCCACTGAAGAGGAGTGTTGTCCCCAAGTCCCCTGAAAAGGAGAATTCCGATGAGAATGGGGCTGCGATCAAGGAGTTCAATGATGCAAATTATTGGAGAGTGGATCATGAGGTTGCTGTTTCGGAATGATCGTGCGTTAATCATATTACGTTATTTTAAGCCCGAAAAGGTGGTTTCCGATGGTCATGGACACCATTGCGGTTGGCATGAGCATCGGTGCATGGGGCAGTCATATGTACAGTATATTTTGTTTATTTGGAGATTGGATGGTAGAATGTGTTGTGACTGTCACTATTTACCTGTTACCGACTGTTATGCTGATTATTCAAGGCTTTTTGTTTCTGATTCATGGGATTTCCCTGATCCTTCATACTTCATATTTAATTTATGAGAACATCATTCTTGATTCTTATGTCAAAATTTAACATATTCAAATAGCTGGACATATTGACAAGCTTCAGATTTACGACTTCTCCTTTTTAATTCTCTGGGTTAAACCGTAATGATAGCTGTGTCTTCATCTGACCAATGTTCCCATTAGTGCCCGAAGTTGGTGTTCTAGATTGTTTCTCTATGTAAGTACTTCTGTAACCACGAGAACTATAAAACTGCTTTTTAACGAATTAGAGATGCATCTTTCTTATGAATGATTTGGAACAATTTATGCTATGTTTCCTGATTAGCTAGTTAATTGGACGCTATCTGAGCAAGCTGCAGTGGCTTTGATAAAGCAGTCTGTGATGCAATATCTGCCGTCCAGCCAGGTTTGTCATTCTTCTCTTCCTTTGATTCAATGTTTTAGTAATTTTAAATTTAGATATGACAATGATTCCTTGTTCTGATTTACTTATAATTCATATAGTTGGTATTGTTTGTTTCGTATCTCGCGGTTAGTTCTCGTGTTAAGCTAGGCTGTCATGACATTCATGTCTTGATTTAATTTGGCTGATTCAAAATTGTATTCGATGTTATTGGATGGTAAGGATTATAAAACTGGGAAAACATCATGGATAAGAAGGCGTTTCAGGCTTATGAAACCAACTAAAGTATATAATAACAGAGTTGATGTGGATATTTATTTGAAGGCATCAATCCTAATGGGGTGTTTGGGGCAAGGGGGATGGTAATGGTTAAGGAGAGAATGATAATGAGAAGGAGAATAGAGTGGGGAATGATTATGAGAGGAATGATTATTTGTGTTTGGGGTGAAGGTAATGATTATGAGAAGAATGATTATTTGTATTTAAAATAATGGTAATGATTATGAGAAAAATAAAATAATGAATATGATGTGAGTAAAAAATAGTGATGTGATGTATAAATGTTGTTGGAGAGAGAATAAAAAGTAGTTAGGAGGAGAATTAAAAAAATGATTTTTGAAAAACATGATTATGAGGGTAATGATTCCTGGTGCCCCAGACACGGAGAATCATTCTCATTCCCGTTCTCCTCCTTATTCTTGGTGTTCCAAACACCCCTAAGTATAACGGCCAAGCTGTTATTCATTAGAGGGTTGGGGGAATATTATCTATCCCATCAGAAGAGACAGAAATGATGGGCAATACAGCTCTGTCTCCACCATAACATAAATCCCACGAAAGCAAATCCCATACAGATTTTAGGCAAACACTATCATTACACTTTTGACTGCCCACCCAGAAAAAAGCACGACCATTTAGCAGGGTACTAGTAGGTCAACAGCTGCATCATTGTCAGTTTCATTTGTGTTTTTCTATCTCTGATCAGCCTATACTTGTTTATAAATTACTTTGTACAATATTATTCTAGTACACCCATTAGTTATGTCTTTTTTTCTCGACCCATGCAAGTGGGGCTGACCATGCTTGCTAGTTGATGATGAGAAAGATTTAAACTTGAAGAACACAGTGAAAAGTGTTCCTCACTTTCCCATATAGAAATGTAAACATGTCTGAATTTGATTTTTGAAAGAGCAAAATAATATGTGCATTTTATGAGATTGAATAGTTTGAACTACCTACCTAGACATGGACAGCATAATCTAGAGGGTGACCAAGTGGACAGTGTATTGTTCTGTTTTCACCAAAAAAGAGAAGAAATTATGTTGAGCAGAATTGAAGGGGTTTTCTGTTTGTTTGCTATGGAAATTGATTGGACGTGGCAGGCAATATGCAGGGTGGTGTGTCCTATGTTTGTAGGGTTAGGCATCATAATGGTACGGTTGCCGCCTGCATTGCTTTACTTTTTGTAAGCTTTTAGTGAACATTTATTCGGTATATACAGAAGTAGTACTACACACACACAGTCACACAGTAGAAATGCATCCACTTTCTCTATCTCTCTATTTTAACTCTATACCTTTTTTTATTATTAGGGCCAAGTGGGCTAATATATTATATCACCAAAAAGCCTCTGTTTGTCTTAACTTCTTACAGTGCTAGACCCCCATTCTGGTAATGTTACTGTATAATCATGACCTCACCCCTCAAATAATGTTCATTTTCTTTTCTTCAGGTTCTATTATGTCTATCATTTAAACCTAACTTCCATTTTCACTTTTTACTTCACAAGTTGTTTGTTTGTATATGGAAGTTGAGTTTACCCTTTGGTAGGCCTTTGGACCTCCATTTATGGGTGAGTTAGGTTAAATTATGATAATACAAAAACAATCTATAACTTCTCATCCTAATACTATTATGTTAATTATATATATTTAATGAACTACATTCAAACATTATAATAATGTGTATTCTACAACATATTTCTAAGGATTTCATCTTGGCCGAATCATAAATTTGTTAGGAGATATCAAGCTATTTTTAAGGATTCTCAAGATTTTACGAAACATGGTGACATTATTTGTGACATTGTTTTGATTGCAATAATGTTATTGCCTTTAGTCATGTTAGCCAAATCTATAACAAAGTAGTTCATTGTCGAGCTACCTCTACGGTTAATACTTTTCGACCATTTTGTGTGTCCAAATTCTCGTTATGGGATTTGTACTTCCGTTTTGGTGGGACGACTTGCTCCCTCTTTGAGCTTAAGATTACAAACGTATGCAAATCTAAAATTAAGGACATGGTTTTTTGTTTTTGATTTTTGAAATATAAATCTATAACAACTATTTTACTATATGTTTTTTCTTCTAGAAATCAAACCAAAATTTAAAAACAAAAGAAATAACTTACAAAATTTTGTTTTGTTTTTAAAAGTTTGATTAGTATTCACTTACTTTCTTATTGAAAGATGAATTGTAGGAAGGGTAGAATATATTATAGAAAATTTGAGTGAGAATAAGCTTAAATTTCAAAAACTAAATGGTTATTAAACGGGCCTAAAAAATTGATTATATACTAATTCACTATTGGTTTTGCTTGGCCTAATCTTTTTATTAACTCAAGACGAGATTATTACAAACGCTGATTATATACCAACTCACACCTTGCCAAACTTAAATCAATTCATGAGAAATTTCTGTATCAATCTTAAATAAAAACTTTACATGAACATTATGCTTAATTTCAACCAAATCATAATTGATATTTTCCTATCTCAATCTTGAACAGAAGGTGAGAGTCTCACTTTTCCCTAGTCTACTTTTAAGTGATGAGTATACGAAATTAAAATTATGGTCCCATTCTACAAATCACCAACTCCATTTTTTCTTTCGATTTCACCATCCTATCTAATTACTAAAATAAACAAGTGCATGTTATATTGAGATTAAAGAAACATCATAAATATCTTCAAAATCATCTCTAATTCACTTCAATAGCTATAATTTTTTTTTTTTTTTTTTTTTTTTTTTTTTTTTTTTTTTTTTTTTCAATTTTGGTTGAACTAAAAAATTATGAGCTTGTGGTATATAAGGTGATGGGTTCAACCTATGGTGGCCGCCTACCTAGGAATTAATTTCCTACGAGTTTCCTTTGCATTCAAATGTTGTTGGGTTAGGCGGTATGTTTCGTAACATTAGACGAGGTGCGCGAAAGCTGGCCTAGACAATCAAGAATATTAAAAAAAAAGTTAAAAAATTATGAGCAAAACTTATTACTTTTTAATATATACCTTGTACATATGAATACAATAATGATGATAATGTGCCACATAGGTAATGTATATTAGTCAAATGATCATTATATATATTTAATTTATTTTTATAAACTTATGTGACACATTATTAGCTTCATATATTATTAGTTTAGTGTAAAAAAAAAAACAATTTTACTATATGTTTTTTCTTGTTTGGATATCTAACTTTTTTTTTTACACTAAATTAAACTAACAAAAAAAATATCATGGAGTAGCCCAATTGGTCATAAAAGGCCTTGGGGTGCGGTGCATAAGGTGATGAGTTCAAATCTCATGATGACCACCTACCTAAGAATTAATTTCAAATTAATACCTACGAGTTTCCTTGGCATCCAAATGTTGTAGGGTCAGGCGGTATGCCTCGTAACATTAGTCGAGATGCGCTTGTGCACGCAAGCTGACCCAAAAAAAAAAAACTAAACTAAACTAACAAAAGCAATAGCTCAACACTTTAATGTATATCTATGAATTAAGAGGTCACAAATTCCTTCCCTGGTTGAATTCAAAAAAAAAAACAAACTAAAAGTAAACAATTGAATTTGGTTTGTAAGCCATTTACACATTTTTGACAGCCTCATTTATGAATATTGAAAGGGTTAATAATATGTTGATTGATTGGTTTGATTATCGTATTTTCAATATAAAATTCGTGTCTCCCTCTCCAATTAAAATTAAAAAATTAAAAAAAAAACTGGAAAAAAATCGTCTTCACTCTCTCCTGAACAACGACAAAGCTTTCAATTTTCTGCATCAGAAAAAAAAAAAAACAATTATCGTAAGACTAGTTTTTTAAGAAACAAAACCTGTAAAATACTTCCAGACGATCTGGTCCGTACACGTCAGCGTTCAGCTAGCGTACATCTCACGCGCCGCGCGTTCTGAAATATCGAAGTACAGGTGGTTTTAGATGCCGCATCATCAAATCTGTGTCGCTTTCCTGCCAAATTACACTTACACCCTTTTTCACCCATATTTATTTATTTTGTTTTATTATTTTTTAGTACACACCCATATTTATTTTTCTCTCTTCAATTTCGAAACTGCAATTTCATTCATGACTTGGTTAATTATTGACTAAAATTTTCCCACGCATTTATTAAAAAGAAAATAGAAATCTCCCACGCATCCACCAGAAAACAAATATTGTACATACAAATATAATTTTATTTTCGATAATATAGTTTCAAAATGTTTAAATTGAAGGGACTTCTAAAGGAAATTAAAATAATTCTATGAATGTCAAATTGTAGAAAAATGAAAAAAATATATGGCAGAAACAAGAATCGACCCTTGTAAAATAAGTGTAAAATTCCACGCTTAAAATTCAGCCCACACACTTCTTAGACATTCCCGCCTACAAATTAATGATTTTAATAAGTGAAATTTATTAAAGAAAATAAGTTAAACTAATCAAATGAAATTGATTGAAACCAATTAATTAAATGATTAAAAGTTTTAAAAATTAAAGTTAAACTAATTAAAAATTTGACACTCAACTCATTTGTTTTATTATTATCATAAAGTTATATTTTCATATTATTTATACATTAGAATAAATTTATATTATTATATTATTTCCCTAAACAAATTAGTGATGATAATAATAAGTGTATTATTCATTTTTTTTAACTAATAAGCATGCAAATATTAATATTTCAATCGTAAGTATTTTTATTAATTTTTAATCAATTTTTATGTATTGCAATAAGTATCTCACTAAATCAAGATTTTATATTTATTAAAAACTTGATATCATAAATCTATAATTAATAAAAAAAATTTAAAAAAACCTTTTCTCGTATAATGATTATATAACTTAAATTTAATATGGTTATGATAATTAGTATTATAATAATAATAACAATTATTATAAGGGAATTTGCTCTCAATAACACATTTTTGGCTCTTCATTACAATTGTAGCACATTTTTTAAAATAATTTCATTCATAGCACATTTTGCCCAA
>JBBMEF010000003.1:7729812-7742759 GCA_037832685.1 Sicyos baderoa
TGAATTTTCTGTAAAATACAGGGGCAAAAAGCTTAAAAATTAGTGGGATGAACTATAAATACTGTTTGACAGGGGTAGAAAACTTTAAAAAAAGCTACGCAGGCAGGAATATATCGTACGGTCACCGGAATGAGCTAAACGAAAACCGAGCGAAACTGAGGCCGGCCAAAAATGGAGAAAACGTTCTGGAAATGGAGAGGAAATGTCGGCAAAAGGAGACGAAGTTTTGTTTGATAAATGAAAAACTAAATGAAATTCACAACATTAATTATCAATCATTAAAGAATGAAAAGAAAAAGGAAACTTTGTGACTGCAATAAATTAGAAAAAGATTTCATATTTATTGCAATTTTGAATTTCAAATTACGGCCATTAATGCAGTAAAGGGTACAAATGGGATTTGAAAAATTGGAAATTCAAAAATTTTATATGAAAAACTAAAATTGCAAAAAAAAAAGTTATGAGTCTAAATATACAAATATTGTTTCAAAATGGTCTAAATAGTATAATTCTTCTTTAATTTATCAGTTATATTTCTACTTGTTCCTGTCAAAATTAAGAAGACTTTTTTCCATAAAATCAATTTCCTATGAATTTCTTTAATATCTAACATTATCGGATCATGCAATATATTCCGTGACAATGGTCAAGGTGCACACAAGTTAACAAGAACAATCACGAATCTCAAAATAAAATAAAATTTATGCTTAGACTCATTATTCAACTTTTCGTATAATAAAGAGTCTGAGAGAGATGTAAATAAAATGATTTGAGGTTAACATCATTCACTTATATTTGAGCCTGTCATTATCTATCAAGATAAAAGGGAATAAAAGATCCAGTTAACATTATTGACAGTTGCATTTGGTGATACATAATAAGACAACAACATGATAAGAAAATGATTAAAATCTCAAAAAGTCTTTTTTTCAGGAAACAAGCAGAAATCTTCTAAAGATACACTTGTTGGGTTCATCCATATCATACACAGCATCATAAAAGGGCAGACTAGCCAAATATGCTCAAGGAACTGGTCTTGTTTGAAGCATCTAATCCTTTTTCAACACTTCTCATTCCATCCATCAATGTCCTACAAAATGATATTCATCTTTCATTCATTATACAGGTCCAGAATTGGCATCAAGTAATGGAAAGTTCATCCATACCTTCCTATCTTGTCCGACCCCGAGCTCGTTAGAATCGTCAGTCTTCTAGCTGTTTTGATAAAATCACTGAAAACATGTAGAAGAAGACAATGCATTTCGTATAAGTTGATAGCAGTGCAACTGAGAATGAAATCATATGTGAGTGTAAGGAATTGTTTATACCTGAATGGTTTATCTCCAGCTTGTTTGACAGCGCCCGTTGCATCTTGGTATAGGACATGGCTGAGAATGTGTGGCTTTTCCATTCCGAACATGTTTGCGAGCCTCCTGTATAGTTCTTCATATGAGCCAATGGCTGTAAGGTTGAGCGTCCGACCGACATCTTCTGACTCCATAAATACCTTGCAGTGACCGATGTCTAGGCCGAGGTCAGTGGCTTGATATCCCTGGTACCATGAAAATCCTGCTCCTAGTGACTTATTTGGAGAAACTTGCTGCTTGAAAGTGGGTCTTGAGCTATCAGATAGAAACTTCACTCGCTCTAGATTCGCATCCAAGGAGCTTTTCTCGTTCCGTGGTGAGCGAATGTCACTAATAGAGTTGCAAGTGATTTGTTGTTCAGTGAGTATAGGTTGACCAAAGAGTAAGAACTGATGCTTCTTCAACGAATCAGATCTTTCCAACTTTGGACCAGTCTTTTCAGCGTTTCGCAACACCGATGAGTTCTGACTGCTACAGTCTTTGTGGTCTGTGATTGACCTATTGGAAAATCTAGAGTGAAAATCAAGCTGCTGAAAACTGGATGGAACCAGCCCTAATTGCAGTTTGTTGTTGAGATAAAAATCTGACAAAGATATTCCAAATTGAGTATGCCTGGCTCCCTGTATGCCTACAGATGTGTTATCAGATAAACAACACATGGGACTGTTTGGCCTAAGGGTATTGCTCGGAAACGACGACAATGGGAATTGGCTGTCGAAAGGGAAATCTGGGTGTTGAGGTAGTCGGAACTTCTTTCTTGGTGATGAGAATGGTGATAGTTGAATCACGGGCATGTTCGATACCAGTTCAACTAACCACGGGCTAACACGCTTCACATTCTGTAGCAAATCTGGCTCATCCCATGTCACCTAAAGTAGTAGGTTGTACCAAATAATTCAAGAATAAGATTATGCAAGAAAACAGTACTTATAACCGATGAACCTAAAATCAGAAACCAAACTTTTCAAGATACATTGAAATTCATTTCTAGGTGGCTGATACAAGAAATTGCAATGTAAAGACCCTAAAAACCAGGTACTTCAACAATGCAAGTGATATTAAACATGCGGCTTCGCTCAAACAAAGGCAAATGAATAACCACGCAGGAGAGTCACATAGTAATAACTTTCTGTAACACAATCAGCAAGAAACCAAATGAATAAAGAGCATAAAACGGGCAACTTAATAAACCCTGAAAGAATATCTTCCTTTTGAGCTCCTAGAAATCTTCCATTTCTTCTGGAGACTGAAACTAGGAATAAATGAAAGCAGTAAAAATCAAATTTTTGTTACCTGGAGAAGGCGCCATGGAGAATTAGGCCAACGGATAGGATCAGCAACTTGAACAGAAGAAATGGTGCCCATAAACCAACTAATACGAGAAGAATCCTCAGTCTCAAATGGCATTTTGAACCTCATACCAGAGCACCACTGGATCCTCATGGCGGCTCGAACCGACGAGGCCTTAACACAGAACTCCGGTGTGCTTGCGCGTGGATAATAAACCACCTCGAACGCCTGCCCGTTCGCTGCAAGCGTCGCCGCTTCAACCACTGATTCCGGCCTCACTTTCCCTTTCTTTCTCAAAGTCCCACCACCATTACAACTCAAAGACCCTTTTCTACTACTCAACTTGTCCTCATCTCTCAGAAACATCGTCAATCCACCATATGGTGGAATGCAATTTCCACCCCCGGGATTCCAGCCATAAGGGTGATCAGCCGCACACCCAATTGCCCGTTTCGCTCGCCGGATCCCGACACAGAGATCGCCATTTTTGGATCGCAGAAAAACAATGGAATCACCAGCGACCAGCTTCTTCTGATTCACAAAACTACTCCACCCAGTAGTTAACAAATGCCGGCGAGGCGTCCCTCTATAGATATGCCGAAACTTCCAAACCTCCCCATGGACATCCTTGGCAATCACAGTCTGAACCGGCGGATCCGCGGTGTAATCGAGCCGCGGAAATATCGTCTCAGCGCAGTACCTCGGAACCGAGAACCCACCGCCGTTGTTGGCATCGGATTGGGTCAACGTCTTAGCAAAGGAAGCCGGTTTCTCCAAGCTATTCTCAGACCCATTGCTCCCAAAGCCACCCTCTTCCTCAAAATTGAGCTCATTGTTCGCTAGTGGCACCAATCTTATATTGGCATAAACTTCATCCGTTTCATGGTCTGCCAAGAACTTGAGGGCGAGAACCCGACAAGGAATAAGAGGCGGAATCAGGAGCGAAGAAGTGAAATCGACGGCGGCCTGAGCGTGCTCGGCATGGCCCTGAGGGAAGTAAAAGACCTTGGAGTTAATTGCAGGCATCTGGACCATGCCTCCAGCACAGGCATGCCATAGTTGAGGATCTAAGTTTTTCTCGGCGTTTTCTTTCATCCCAATGAGAAACAATGCCTCCTGAGAAAAAGGGAACACGAAAACAAATGAGAAACAATGGTTTTCAAAGCTGAATGGAATCATGCATATCCTCGTTGAGGCAAAAGGGGCAAAAACAAAAACAAATTAAATGATCACAATATAGAAACGGAGGCTATAGCCATGAAATAATTGCATCGGAATTTATTGCTACGAAAAAAAAGAAGTTATAGTCACCTTTTAAGGTTGAACGAACCCAGTTGTGTTAAATGGCCAATAATACAGATTCCTTGATTGAAATTAAAGAACAGAGAGATTTAGATTTCCTCAAAGCCAGAATGCAAGAACGAAAGCCAAAACCCTCAGATTCATCATTTTCAGCTGCTTCAAGATTTACAGACAAAAAGTCAAAACAAAACCCAGAAAATTAAATTTCAAAACAGACCCAACTGGTTTCAGGACGGTGTGAGTGAGAAACAGAGCAGATTTCAGGTCAAAACCCAAAACCCAAGAAGAAGAAAGAAAGAAAGAAAACCAAACAAACTAATTCAAACCACTAGATCTGGGCAGTGAAAAGGAAGAGTTTTACATTTAGATCCAACTCTAAAATTAAAAAAAGAAAAAAATAATAAATTTAACTTACCCAGTGCTGCTTATGACTCGAACTCCGGCCAGACGTGACTTCGCCGGAGGATTACGGCGGTTCCGGCGATCTCTGATCGAGAATCGGCTGAAGAACTCGACTATGACCAAAAAAGAGAGAGAAGATGATTTGAAAAAATAATGTCACCTTCGTTGTTATAACTTGTTGTACGAATCGAGGGGGTCAAATCCATGGCTCCATATGTCAATATTATTATATAAATAATATCAAATGTCTGGTTTTGATTGCAAACACATTGGGTCCGGCCACACAGGTACGGTTGCAGCCTGCAATGCTTTTGCTTTTTAGAGGATCTAATTGGGTTTTAAACTTGATTACTACCAAACAATAAAATAAACTGCCACTAACTTCTTTTTGGTTCCTATCTTCTATTCTAACATTTTGTTATTTGGTATGAAAATTTATACTATGGCTAAAGTTAACTATAAATATTTATTTCATATTTCTTCCATTTTTTTTGGGAATTTGGATTGTATAGTAAATTTTCTACTATGCATTATAATTATAGCAACTTTTTTAAAAATATTGCAAATATAACAACTTTTTTTATAGATTCTATCAAACACTATTGATGGAGTCTATCAGACACTATCGATCGAGTCTATTGATGGAGTCCCCCATCAATAGTGTCTGATAGACTCCATCAGACACTATTGATGGAGTCTATTAATCTGATTTTGCTATATTTTCAAAAAGTTGCTATTTACTCAATTTTTTTTGTCTTATTGTAATATACATGCAAATTCTCCCTCTTTTATTATACGATAATATTTGTTAAAAGAATTCAAAAATAAAATTAAATAAATGTGCTATAAAACTTGTTTAATGGCAAAAAGTAAGTTGATTTTACAGATGAATGTGTAGATAAGTTTTACTCTTATATCGGTGTAATAGAGCACCACAACCAATAACCAGTAGCCTTCCATTAGGGAACCTATTATCACCAAAAGACCTCTGTTTGTCTTAACTTCTTTCATACAGTACCACACCAGACCCCTATGGCTTGGGCTATAAAACACAATGACCTCGCCCATTAATTATCTTCAATTTATTATTTTCACTCTCTATGTCTATGCTTAGTTCAAAACTTTTTTAACCTACTTTTTACTTCCACAACTTATTTCTCTGTGTGTATGGAAGTTGAGCTCACTATTTGGGAGCCCTTTCCACCTCCATTTAGTTTAATTATTGTCCTACAATCAGTGTCTAGATTATATTATCTTATATATATATATATATTAGCACAATGGAGTGAGGGTACCGACAAATTCTATATAAATGATATTACTATTCTCAAATAATATGAGAGACAAATACTGATTTTCGGACTTGAACATGTGAACGTGGAGTTGAAATGGAATAACATCAAACAAGATAATCAACGAGCATCGAATGGGTCAGTGACACGATTGATTATCTGGTTTTGGTGTTAATTCATTTCTACTCCACGGTCACGGTTCAATCTCTGAATTTAGGTATTTATAATCTCATTCCCTCAATTTGTATTCAAAAAAAAAAAAATAATAAATAACTAACGGACAATCGATCCATTCAATTATAATAAACTATATTCAAACACACGTTATCACAACACATATTATTATAAGACTCTTTGTTATAATAATGTCTACTTATCATAATACAACTTTTGTTCCATACATACACTTGATATTGAATCTGAGAAACATATATGAATTGATTTTAAGACAGTTGTTTTGATTGAGAACCTATGACTACCAACGTAACAATTTGGATGAACTTTTACCGTTCTTTTCTACAATTTAGAAATTTATAAAGACACATGAGCACTTGGAAAATACAAATAAAAAAACATGTAAATAATAACTCAATTAATTTAAAATATCTTATTCACCAAAAAATCATATATTTGAAATTTTTAACTCCATATATCTAACGTAAAGAAAAACTATCGTACATCATAAAAGATGAACAGTCAACATAATAGTGTAATAAACCACAAGTGTACCGCCGTAAAATTGAGGTGTTTTTTTTCAATGAAATAGTACTCTTGAAATTTAGTTGGATGACTTGTCAAAAAAAAAAGAAAAAGTTATAGTAACATAAATTTGTAACTGATTTTTATTTTTTATTTTTAATATAAATCGGGAGAAAGAAGGATCAACAACTCCTAGCTAGATGACACAACTATTCTCCAAATACTGATTTTCAGATTCAAACTCATAATAAAATTGAATAAACGCCAAACAAAATAATCAATTGCAAACTCATGATTGATCTTAAGTAATTGATGATATTACGACTGGTTGCAAATCTAAGTATATATATATATATAAATATTACCAATGAAATCATGATAAATTTGTGAATCAATCTTGAATAAAAATCACATTAACACGATGCTTAATTTCAAGAAAATCATAATAGGGGCATCTTTTATTTCTCAATCTTGAACTTTTCCCTAGTCTACATTTAAGATGACGAGTGTAAGAAATTAAATAATGGTCCCATTCTACACAATCACTAACTCCACTTTCTCTTTCTCTTTCTATCTCACCGTCCTATCTTACTAAATAAACAACTCAATTATATCGAGTTTAA
The DNA here is from genome assembly GCA_037832685.1 of Sicyos baderoa. Taxonomy (NCBI): domain Eukaryota; kingdom Viridiplantae; phylum Streptophyta; class Magnoliopsida; order Cucurbitales; family Cucurbitaceae; genus Sicyos; species Sicyos baderoa. The sequence goes on from JBBMEF010000003.1 coordinate 7,736,788, forward strand.
AAAAAAACATCATAAATATCATCAAACACATCTCTAATTCACTACAATAGCAATAAATATCTGTTTTTTTTTAATAAATAAATATATTTTTACTACGATGCTTCGATTCTGGTTGAACCAAAAAAACTATTAACTAAAAGCAATGAATTTGGTTTGTTATCCATTTATTAATATTTAATTCTGAAAATAATCGTCTTTTTCTCTGTTCCCAACAACGACAAAGCTTTCAATTTTCTGCAAAAACCAAACAAAATAATAACAAAGGAAGAAATTGCCGTAAGATTTTAGAAGCGGTTACACATCGCGAGAAGTAAAAACAAATCGCGGCTGCTCCACGTGAGGGATCAAATTAAAGAAAATATTTTCAGATGATCTTGTCCGTACACGTCAGCGTTTCGATAGCGTATAGCTCACGCGCCGCGCGTGTTTCTGAAAAAAATTGGTTCTTTAGGATTGCAAAAAAGGCCAACCGCACGGGCGGTTGTAGACGCCACATCATCAAATCTCTGTCGCTTCCTGCCAAATTACCCTTACACCCCTTTTTCTCCTATAAATTTATTTTTCAAATGTCTAAATTTAATTTTATTACTTTTTTTTTGGTACAATTTTATAATTTAATTTTTATTAATTGTTTTATGGTTAGTTTGAAGTTAACTAGATCAAATTTGACCAAAAAAGTTAATATTATTGGTTCGTGATAATCAAGTTTAATACCATGACCAAGAATACTTTCTTTAATTTTTGTACTAAAAGAAAGATCAAATTTAATTAGTTCAAAGAAAAATTATATCAAATTTTATTAATTAATAAATAACAATAACTTTATTTGGAAAAAAAGTCTTATACGAATTTATACATAAGATTTACATAGACAAATATTGTCTAAGTATAATAATATTTAGGGAATCATGTTTTAAAATTTATTGGCCAAAAAAATAATCTGGCACAGAGAAAGTCTAATAAAGAACAAATTCACCAAAAACCATGTTTCGTCTGGCGGTAATTGGTATATATACTCGATCCATAACTTGTAGGCGTAATGATCTTAAATTTTTAGCTAAATTATAGAGGTATTACTATGCATGAATTAAATACTTTAACTCAAAAATAAAAGAAAATAACACAATTTTTAAAAAATAACTCAACGACTTTAATTTACATTTAATAACCAAGATATCATGAGTTCGAGTTCTACTACTCACAGCTTACTCCCAATTAAAAGGAAAATGAAAAATAAAATTATAAATAATTGCTTATGGTTCTTCTTTAAAACAATAAAACAAAGAGCAAAAATTTATAAGGTGCGTAAATAACATAATAATACTTAGGGATGAGATAAACCAATACTAAACTAATTGAATTAATGTGCTAAATATGAAGGATACTGTTTCGTGTGTGGATGTGAATATACAAGATTTTATTTAGTGAATATAATATAGTTTCAAATATACTAGTAATCATACAAGTTGTGTACGAAACATCATTTTAGATGGCAGATTCATTTCAACTTTACTTTTAGAATACCTTATATATTAGTATTTGGTGGTAAAACATGCAACCCATCCTAAATAACCAATCAAATCCTTTATTAAATATTTTTTATCAAATTCCACATCCAATTTATTATTCAATTACAACTAACCCCAATTCTCAAACAATAGTTAATTATCTTAACAATTATTAACATTAATTCTTTAGCTAGGACTAATATAAATAATTAAATAAATAATTAACTACTATAATTATCATTAACCCTTCCACCCTACTTATACTCTTTTCCACCAAATCAAAATACGCCCATATTTGGCTTTTTTTTTTTTGAGTACCCATATTTGGCTTTGTGCACATACTATAAAACCTTTTATTTTCCTAATTAAAAAAAGAGAAAGAAATAAGGTGGCAATCAAATGTTTAGTTTTGTGGACAAAGGTTCTGTCACGTGTGGTTCTTGGATCACGTGTAAAACACACAAGTTGCTTGATGTCAAAGTGAGAACTATATTACATATATGTAGAAACTTTTAACTTAGACTTAAATCTCCTATATAATCAAATTTGAGTCACATTTCTTTTTAATAATTATTTTTCTAGTTTTTAAATTTAAAATAAAATATAACACAAACTAGTCGACATGTAAGCATGAAAATTTAGGACATAAACTATACTTTTGTATATATATAGAGAGGAAATAGAATAGTCGAATTAATAGCTAGAATTGGCATCTTAAATTAATTAATACAAAAATAAGGAAGCACTTCACATCCGGAAATAATACATGAAAATGACACCTATGTAACACTCATTAGCACATGCAAGACAGCCCAAAATACCCCTTTGTCTCTTTTTATTTATTTTCTTTTTATATATATATATATATTATTTTTATATTTATGTTTTAACTCATCAACTTTTATTCCTTAAAAAAAGATCGTTTGTCTATTCTTTAATTATTGTAATTTAGAAAAATAAAAAAATAAAAACTAAAAAAGATTAATCAATATTTGAATTACATAAAAAGAAAATATTAAAATCTTTCATCTTTTAATTAATGATGATAGGAGTTTTATGTGAATCAAATCATGTTTAGGCTTAGACTTGTTTGACATAAAAGTTAAATTTTTTATATATTTTAGAGTTGTGTTAATGTTAACATAATCGATTGAAATAAAATATGATTGGTTGGGCCCTAAGTTCGAAATAATTGATCAATAGCCTACTTTCAGTTCACCAAACATGAACATGTTAGCATTGGGATCTTCATAAGTTTATGGGTTTGTATGAATGAATGTTATTATATTTATAAGTCACACCAGAATTAAAATTTAGTGAAATTAATTAGTTGTTTTGAATGAAAAAGAGGAACGGTGGAATCAAATCTCGAACTTCCAAGCTGCACCATGAAACAAGCACAACCACCGAAACGGCGACATAAAATGGTGGACGGCACGTGACTGTTGCTCCATTCCCACGTGTGCCAGCATTGTACTTCCGTTTTTTTTGTGCTTTCTTAATTTGACTCACTAATTACATTATTCTTATTATTATGGATTCCTTTTTTTAAATATTTTTGTTAGTGTTGAAACTACTTTATGTCCAATTATTTTTGTGGAACAAATACCTCTGTTATAAAGCGACAATCAACAATTAAATAGAAAACGTAAAAGATAAATGCGAAAATGTGAGAAGAAGAAGAAATAAAAACGTGACATGAAGTCAATATGAGCCGTTGTTCAATGGCATTATTGTATGTCCAATAACCATGAGATCATGAGTTCGAGTCTTCCATCCCTATTTGATGTAATCTTTCAAAAAAACAACATAAGCTATAATACTATATTAGAGAATATGAGATTCTATCTCAAAATCAATTGACACGAAGGGAACATATGTCTTTTATTTTTTTTTATTGTGGGACAATTGTGAGATCCTAACATTAAAGTAAATTTTGAAAAACCTTCTTGCGTACCAAGAATCAACCATAATGGTTTATTACTAATGTGTATATTTTGGGATTTGCACAAAATCCCTTTTTTATCTTCAGAATTTAAAGCCAAGCCATAAGAGGGAGGGGCCATGGGCATCTTTTTTTAATGAATTGGCCGTAGAAATTGTCACTCAGGTGCGGTAGCTTAGCTAGGCTTAGGCTGGAGGCTGGAGGCTGGAGGCTGGACCATGATTTGGTTTGTTACAACATTATGCACATTTAATTCCTTGTCCAATCCATGTGCAAGGGCTCCCATATTTATGACTAAAAAGCAGAACTTATGTAATAATAATCCTCTCATAGGGGCACCCGTCCTATATAGACATCAAAATAGAAAGTTTTTTTTAGTTGAAATGAGATGCAATTTAATATAAAGATCTAAACAGAACGATTTGAGGTTAAAATGATTTAGACTAATCTTTGAGACCCGTCATTATCAATATAAAAGGGAGAAAAGATCTAGTTTTTTTTTTTTTTTTTTTTTTTGAAAAAAGAAATTCCATTAACCTTGATCGAGCTCGTTAGAATCACCAAGTCTTCTTTGCTGTTTTGATAAACCACATGGAAGAAGACAATTGTGTCTCGTATAAGTTGATAGCAATGCAATAGAGGGTCTTGTTATTGCTTAGAGCTTTGTTATTTTTCCAAGTCTTAAAGCTTAGCTTTTTGTATTTTCTAGTTTATACAAAGTAAGTTTGTTTGTTAGGTTGTTGTCTAGATGACTGTTTGGACAAGTTTGTGTGCACCTCGACTAATCCTAATCCTACAACATTTGAATGTTAAAGAAACTTGTAAAAAATTAATTCATAAGTAGGTGACCATCATAAATTGAATCTATCGGTTTAAGCATCTCAAAACCTTTTTTGATCCTTTGAATCACTTTATGATATTTATTTTGTTTATGTTTCTTATTTTTAAAAACATATTGAATGCCCAGTAAATCACATCTGTTGGATTATATTGTGTGCTCAACAAAAGTGTTTTCCTCTCTATTTCGAATAAAGAAAAGTTCGTGAGCATTCTTTTTCTTTCAGCCCGAATCACGTCTTCTGACCCCATAAATACCTTGTAGCGATTTAAAAGCTTTAATTTCATTCATAATGTTTTAATACTTTTTAGAGTTATTGAATCCAACTAGATAGATGAAGTACGTGAAAATTATTATCATAAAGATTAATAGTTAAATTTCGACCTTACCATCGTTGAATTATAAGAAAGAAAAGATATCAAAAGAGTAAGTGACACAGTGATTTCATTATTTGGTTATAAATTAGTTACGAGTTTGAATTCGGAAATAATCTATATTGTAATCCCCTCTCCAATTTGTACTAAAAAAAAATAAAAATAAGAAAAGATTATTTTAATTAATTAAGTACCTAGAAACGATTAATTAAAATATTATTATTTATGTATAGGACTTTTTAATTAATTAAAGTACCTATTCTACCGAATTAAGCAACATAATATAACTAACTATTAAAATTCATCAACTAAATGAATAAATCTAGTAACGTCTTAAATCAATAAAAGCGAACACATATTCATCAATGAAATTGAAACGTAAGACCTTCATAAGCCACATCTTGGAGATAGATCTGTCCCACTAAAAACACCCATGCTTGCCATCAGCATGCATGTTTTCATGCCTAACATTACATTCAAGAGAAAAAAAAAAAAAAAAAAAAAAAGATATCTCATAATTAGATTTAAAAAAAAAATAAATAAGAGAAATTTGGAAAACCAAAACCCAAAAGGCAGAAAGATCGAACCAAAACCCAAAGAGACCTTTTATGAATAATCTTTTAATAATAAGTTACATGTTTGAATTTCTTCAATTTAAAATATTATTGAATAAAAGAAATTAGTACATGAAAACATAGAATACATATATCATAAAAATATGATATTCAAGTGGCAAGTAAATAGGTTGGGTGAAGTTACAACGTCATTACCGACATGTCGCATGAGGGGAATTGGACAAAGTTTATGACAACTATTGCCGAATCATTGTCATGAAACTGATCAGGATATGGGGTTTTAGGGCTGTGGAAAAAAAAAACTAATTAATAAAAAAAAAAAAAGCTAGAAAAAAGAGAGTTTAGAACTTTTTGAAAGATTGAGTACATAAATACACTACACACTTAGCTACGAATTTTCTTAATTTGTTGTATGGTTATTGTACATGTGTATAATTATATATTATTAGTAGTAGGAATTAGGATAATGAGGCCAGTCTAATTAATTTCCTACCGTATCATTAGTATCCAAATATTATAAGGTCAGGTGGTATGTTCCGTAACATTAGTTAAAATGCGTAAAAATTGATCCGAACCGTCATGGTCATGGATATAAAAAATAATAATGATAATAATAATGAGCAATGTGAATGGTAATTTTGGATTGCATAAAAAGAAGGGTTAACTAGGCAAATAGCTACTTTAATCAAACTTATTAAACAAATGACTACCATTTTAGAATGTTTAAATTAA
>JBBMEF010000003.1:7745834-7777311 GCA_037832685.1 Sicyos baderoa
ACAATTTTTTAATTTAGAAGTTTTGTAGACATTTCATTTTTATTTTTTAAAAATGTAGCCATTTTCTACCATTTCCCTAAAAAGAAAAAGAAAAATGGAGAGGTAAAATTGGGCCTAAGGAATTGTTAGAGTGGGCCGCCCTATACCGACAAGTTTGCAGTCACCCACTGGAACTTCCACGCGCACTGCCCACCCATGTGATCCAATTTCTATTTTTCTTTTTCTTTTTTTTTACTTATGTTTGAAGGTTGAATTAAAAAAAAATTACTTACCTTCTAATAATTGATGAATTCAAATTTGAAATAATTTTACAAATATATCAGTCGAGATGCACGTAAGTGAGTGAAAAATATATAAAAAGTAACGTACATCGGTAGAGTGGTTGGTTACTTGATTGACAAATCATTTTGATCTAATTTCAGTTCCAAATTTATTTCTCTCATTTTCCAAATTTCAAAATCAAAACCAGGTAAATGATTTATCAATTAAGAAACCAACCACTCTATCAATATGGGATATTTGAAAGAGTTTTGGCACAGTTTATCTTAAACCAGATAGTTTGTAAAAAATAAATTTATTTGATTGAGAAGTATGAAAGTTAGAATGTCACATGGCATAATTCCTTCCCATGGTGCTAAAGACGCTATTACTAGAGGACAAGAAATAATCCAATTTTAACAATTTTTTTTGAAAAAGAATTCCATTTTTTGACAATAAATTTTAAAAAATATTTCATCTAGACAAATATCCCCACATCTTTGTTTTTTTTTTTTTTTTTACATACCCACATCTTTGCTAATATTTATAATTTACAGCCCTGTCGTTCAAATACAAATTACACAAATTCATTTAACGTGCAAATTATGAGAGAATTATCTTTTAACTTCTCGATATATATACATATCTTAATCATTTGAATTATATCGAGGGTCGATGACACAGTTGATTATCTTATTGGATATTAATTCATTTTAATTTTATAGTAACTAGTTCGAACTCGAAAATAGGTATTTGACTCTCATATTATTTGAGAGCAATTGTGTCTTTAACACAAGATTTGTTGATTCTGATTTTCCTTCCTCCAATTTGTTTGTACTAAAAAAAATAAATAAATCATTTGAATTATGTTTTGGTAAGACATATTCATTATTACCACTACCCATTCAAACACATTGATAGAAAGTGAAGTTTAAATCCAACCTCAAGCTTTCACAAATGATGTGAAATTTGTGTGAAAAAGGTAAGAGCTTTGGTGCCTCCTTTTAGGCTTTTGTGGTGTCCAAATAGAGCCATCCTATGGCCAAGGCCATGCACACATAGCTTTAGCCTTTTTGTTTCTTTTCCACTCTAACCCAACTAAGAATGTTGGTTTTCAATTTCAATTTCAATTTCAACAACAATTAAAGTGTCCTACTTGCCTATCTATTCTCTATTTGCATCCCTCTTTAATGTAATGTAATTACCTACAACTTTTGTTCTATATTCTTTTACTTTTTGCATTTAGGTTTGTCTATCTATTGTTCTATCATTCTTTTTGCTCAATTTTGAAGATATGCAAGTTCTTAAAAATTGCTGAAAATACATTTTTAGTTTTTAGGTTTCAGACTCTAGTTCTAATATGGTATCTATATTTCAAAAGCAAACATTTTACTCATGATATTTTAGTGTATGAAATAACAAAATCGTAAAGTATAATAAATAATATTAACTAAAATGATGATTAGACTGAATTTAAATTTCAATATATTGATGAAGTAATTATTTTAATTTTTACGTGAATTTAAATTTTAAAATTAAGTAAACTAATAAAACACACGAACACTAAAATGGAATATTATTGAACTGTCGGGATAAGATATCCAATTTTAACACATATTAACCAAATTAAAACTAGATCTCAAACTTAGAGACTAAAAACGTAATTTTTTCTAAGAATTTATAGCTACCTATACCAACAAAACACATTTTTTTTTCAAAGACTTAATTATAAGAACTCTAAAATGATATAGTATGCTTGACTATCGTGAGCAAGCCCTATATTGAGTAATTTCTTAAGAATTTTGAATACGCAACATGACATAACACCTACTATGGTTATACACAACATGACATATCAACCAAATTGACTTAAAACCTAAGCTATAAACACAACATTTTTCTAAAAAACAACTATTATATTACAACTGCAGATGTTGCCAATGAAATTAATTCTAAAAAGTTTTCAAAGCAAAATTGGTTTTATTTTTCTTCCTTCAAATTAACTGCCAATTGGCTAACTATTGACTATCCATTGAAGACCCAAAAAAAAAAAGAAAAAAAAAGAAAAAAAAAAGAAAAAGAAGTTGTGAGACTTTATGTTCTGTGACAAATGGAAAAATCTCTATAAATTCAATGAAGATACAAAACAAAAATAATAATTGATTACTATTTCCATATAATGAACAGCAAAATAATATTGTTTGTAATATGTCCATCTCTCTTTGTACTGCACTCATCTGTTTTTCAACTTTCTCCAATGGTTGGTAGGAGCTTTCTGGTGATTGAAAAACACTTTGTTCATAAATCTGCAATGGTTCTTCAAGTATATTAAAATGAAAAAAAGGAGTACCAAAATGGGGTGTTTATTCAAAAAATCCAAATCTATATATATCTTGTCCCTTCATTTCTCATATATATACTTAATTACACCAGAGAATCCTTATTTGATTTCTTCACTTCATGATTTTCTTTATCTTGATGAACTCCTGCCAGAAGTGCTGCTGTTTCCTTGTCTTTTATCTGAAACAAATCCAAACCCAACTCTTAATTAGGATCACTTTTGGATTACTTTTTTCAAATTTTGTGTGTTTGGTTAGGTAGTTTTAAAGGAAATCACTATCATTGTTGTACCTGAGATCCTAAAGAGAGGTCACCCTGCTTCTTTTTACTCTCTTGAGTACAAAAATATGAGTACAATCCCATTCCAGCAATGGCTATTAAGATCCCAATGAGGTTTCTTTCAGTGAAAGGGTCATGAAGAAGAGTATAGCCAAAGCCAAGGACAAGGCAAGTCTTGAGGTGGCCGAGCACCTGGTACGTCACGGGCGACGTCTTTCCGATAACCAAAAACGTGCTGAAGTTGACAGACACGGATATCAAACATGAAAGGATGATAAAGGCCTGCAAAAGTCCAACACATTCATATTTCTAAGCCATAAAAAGAAGAGACTAACAACAATGTTGTAATGAAAACCGTTGAGATATGCTTTGAGCTGATCCATACCCTAAACCTAGACGAAATAGGAAATTGGGTTTATGCTTACGAATATGGTCTTTTATGTATTTGAGACTATTTTTTAATATGGTTTATGAGAATGCACTATATAAACTCCCATAAAACCTAGCTCTGGTTGGTCGACATTTTGTATTCTTATCTCCTAATTAATAAAACTGTTCTCTCTCTGTCTATGAATGTAGCTAACACATCGTTAGTGTACTATGTAAATTCTGTCTGTTTTTTCTCACGTTTCTTTACTGTTTTCGATTGATTGTTATTCCCTTTTCGTAACAAAAACAGTAGCAGCAGCATACCAAAACCACAGGAGAATACTTGTGGGCAAACACATTTTTGTTGGTGAGACATTGGTCTAAGAAAGGGCCAGACACAAATAGAATGGCTGCTTGAAATGGAGCTGACTGATACAGCAGCTGTGTGGAAGAAACACTCAGCCTCTTCTGTATAGTGTTTGTTAGCTGTACCAAACACCAAGTTAAGAGAGACCAACAAAACAAACAAATCCTCTGTTTCAGAACATGAAATGAAAGTTTCTAAATGGAAAAAAAAGGATACAATTTGGCCAACACAAGTTGTTATGATAGCCAAGAGAGAAAGAACAGTTCCCATTAAGTTGAGCTGAAGATCAGTGATAGAAGCAATGCCAACTCCAACCAGCAAGAGGAAAAGAGAGAGCCTAATCTTGGAGCTAAAACAGAAAACCCAAGTGAGAAATCAACTTTTTTTTTGTGATTAAGCAGATGAGACAAAGTTAATAGCTAGTTAGTACACTAAACCTGAATTGTTTCTTAAAGAAAATAGTCTCTAACATAACAGTGAATGGAATGATTGCAAGTTTAGTCATCTGCACAGAAGAGCAAGAAAATCACAAAATGAATCACAAATTCAGAAGAGAGAATTGATTAAGAAATTGAAACCTGGTAGAAGCCAACAGAATTGAATCCCAAGCTCAAGTTAAGAAATCCAATGGAGATGCCATTGAGCATCCCAAAGAGCATGACAGTCTTAGTGTCAATGGGTTTGGATTCAAACAAGTTTAAGCGATGAGCCACGTGAAGAGTGCAATATGTGACCATCAAATGCCAACTAGTCAAAGTAGTTGCTGCAACAAACAAACAAACAAACAAAACATGTTAAAAAAAAAGCTCTGATATTAGGGGTACTAAACTAGGACGAAAGGCGTAAGGGGATCGAATACGAACCGAAAGGGAAGCCGAGGTTGCTCATGAGAGCTTTGTTACATATCACAATGGAGACAGAGGATGCCACAGAGAGGGAGAGTGCGCCAATGACACCCAATTGGAAGTTTGAGATTTCTCCCATATTTTCTGATCAAAATTGAAACAAAACAAACAAAACAAACAGAAAAAGTTTTGATTTTTACAAGGTTGAAGGAGAATGTAGAGGCTTATATTTGTGGTGGGGTTGGTGTTCTTGTTGGTGCCTGCCGCTTAAAGAAAGGGTCAGTTTTGGAATTTAAGAATGAAGGTTCCATTAAAATTAATTGTATGCCTTATGATTTGACTCCCACTGCAAGCAAAGCCACAACCATAACCCTCAACGTGTCCATTTTCAAATTACCGTTGTGAGCCTGACATTTTAATCTCAAATGACTAACACACCCCTCATCTCATTTGACTTTGCACTCAATTTCTTTCTTCATTATTTTTTATTATTGTCTGGATTTAAGGTTCCAAGAGATGAAATTTGAATCGGTGCTTAGAAGAAGGTAGAGCACATTATGAATTTATGAATTCGAATCGTGTTTTGAATTAATAAAAAATGATGTTGATATTCTATTCGTGAGTTATGTTTGAAATTTGAATTAATAGTTTTCTTTACTATTGATTTTTTAACATGACTTATTTAATACCAAAAAGGAGAGAAAATGAAAAAAAAACAAAAAAAAACTAAATTATGAATATAATCCACTTAGTTTGGTTAAAAGAAGAATTTACAAGTGATTATAAGTTCAAACTTGAGCTTTAATTGTTATTGAATTAAAACACATTTTATGTAGTTTGAGATTACTTTCAATTTAGTTGCTCCTATAGTTTAAAAAGTTCAAAATTTAACTTGTTTTTAATTTTGTTTTTATGACTTTGAAAGTTTTAATTTTGAAGTAAAATTCCACAAAACTCTACATTTTTTTTATATAATACTATTGGGTGCCATAAAATTTATATATAAAATTTTTTGTGGTACCTAAATAAAAGTTCTGTGGCACATTAAAGTTTTATTCTTAATTTTGTTCTTGTAGTTTGGCTAAACTACCCATCATCCCCAAATTGTTATTGACCCACGTGGAAACTATTTGCTTTTTTGAATTTTTACTCACTATTCAACTCCAATATCAGTTTATTGCTACATAAATCCTGTCAAAAAAAAAAGTTTATTGCTACATAATAAAAACACATACATAATAACCAAACGACATTATAGTTTGATGGTCAAGAGGTTAAACTTTAATTTAATTTGATATCGTTGGTCTTGAGATCAAATCCGTACACTAAAAAAAAGCATATACATAATAAAAGCATATAACGTGTATTTATCAAACCAATAGAGAATTTTTTCCATTATTCCACAATTCTAACCAAGTCACTTAACCTCTCTAAAAAAAAAACTGAAAATTGACTTTTTTATGCCATTAGAATGGTATATCTTTTCTATCTTTAATCCCCTGTTATCTCTTATTCATGATGGGTGTTATTAAGACACTGTCCAATTAATCTTATACACATTTTCTTATAACATTATAACAATTGTATTTGGGTAAGATTAAGGGTGTTTCAGTCCAATTGGATTTCAGAATAGTAGTTAAAGAAAAAGAAAGAAACTTAACAGTAATGTATGTTTTGAAGCATATGCTTAATATTGAGGCTTAGTAGACAAGTCAGGATGGTGAAGAGAAAAACCTAGCCATGCAAGCAACAGCAGTTTGGATGTCTGATCATTGTTAGGTCATGAAGAACCTTAGATCTTACTCCAAACCTAATTCCTTTTTAATATCACCCACCAAACCTGGCATTGTTATTGTTGAGCCAAAAAGGTAGGGCTCTCTTAGATTTGGTTCTACCTCCATTATGGAATCCCACACAAAATTGAACCAAATTTGACAACTTATCTAACTTATTCAAGAAAATAATTTTATCATCTTTCTTGTTAAAGACCTTGACATATCATCTCTCTCTCTTCTTTTTTTTCTTCTTCATCTATTCCTTTCTCAACAACAATATGGCATCATAATAAACAAAATATTACATTAATCTATAATATATGATGATAATCTTAAACATGTAATTACATGTTGTCAATAGGTTCAGGAAAACTAAGAAATAATGATTTCAATTCAATAGTGTAAGTTGAAACAGATTGTTCCATAAGAATAATCGTGTGTAACCTCACCAAATATGTTGATTCAAACAATGTAGCATAAATAAGACACTAGAACCTAATCTTTAGTACTTAGTACCGTCATATGCATTTAGACTAATGGGAAGAAAGAAGTATTAGAAGACAACCACATTAAAAAAAAATATTACATATAACTGTTTTGTATTGTATTCATATTACTTCCTTTGTTATATTGCCCATCAGCCCAACATTGACACACTACATATAGAAAAACTGGGAAAATGACTGTTGCTGTGTATTGCTTTTATATGAATTATTTCTCTATAAGTAAACAAAATGAAAAACCTACAACAAATGTATCACAGAAATATATCTTGCTCAAGGATGCCATCGAAGAAGCCCTCGAGATTGGAAGAGGACATGTACATAATATAACTGTGTCTGTAACAACTCAAGGGTGGTCTCTTCTATAAACGTTTCGCCTTGCTAATCTGAGCGAGATATGCTTTGTCGGCATTTTCAAGCCGAGATTGAAACTCGGCCCATTCGGTTCTGCACCTTCCTCTCACCTGCAGGGTCAAGTCAAGGAATAAATAATTTAGGTTGGTCTTTTAGAGCCAGCAAAAATACTAGAGTTGAAGAAACAAGAGGTTCAAATTGATTGAACATATAGAGATTAGAAAGTCATTAATATTTACCCCTTCCCATGGAGCCTGCCCGTTCTCAGAATTGCCCTGAAAGTAAATAGATGATGTATAAATGCCAAATATAGGAAACTATTTTAAAAAGATAGCTAAATTTAAAAGCTGAAGCAAAGGAAAATGAAAAAACATAGATAAAGTGAGGCCAAATAGACAATAACACATGCAAATATATCTCACCTGACTCCCAAGAGAAGGAATTACTTGATGAACGATCCACTGCGAATCAACTACGCCAATTTTCTCATGCGCAGGCTGCACGAATCCATCGAAAGAAAAGAGTTTATCTCATTCAGAAGGTATACACATAGAAGGTGACCTACTTCAATTTTTATTTTTCAACAGAATTTCTGTGAAAGATCATTTGATGTTGTACATTTTTTTGCGATCTATCTTTCTACAAGTAAATAACTACAAGACGGACGAAAGAAAAATACAAGACGGACGAAAGGCTAACAAAAGATTACATCAGGGGAGAATTACTGACCTCTACGCATCTTCTGAGAGCAAAGTCTAACCCCCATCCATGTACCAAATCATTCTACAAGTAAATAACTACCAAGATAAGATATAACAAATAAAATAAAATAATAATAATGATAATAGTAATACCTGAATTAGATGCCAAACACATCTCCAAGCTTCACGTGAAAAAACGGGAGCCATAATTTCTACAAACCTGTTACATATGTACCAGTGATCTACTTGTGAGGAGGATATCATATAACTAGATTGGCACCAGTTAGTACTTCTCCAACTAAACACTATATCTCATAACATTTCACAAAGAAAAGGAAGAGACATTATTGGGTTAGAAAAAAATTACCCAGCACAAGGAGGCAAATAAGGGTCACTACACCACCCCGGTTTCTCTTGCGTCTCCCTATTTCACGATTTAAAACATGCATGTCAGAATCCAACGAATATATGACAGGTCGCCGGTGAGAACCTAATATACCACCAAAGAGAAAGAGCTTACTTATGAACCTCTCTGTCACCTCTCCTCTTTGTCATTTCCCATGTCAGTCCGTTATTAGGCTCAAGTCCAGGTTGGGATATTTCCAAACCATGCTTTTTCACTAACTCAATATACCTGATTGTCCAATCAATAAGAGTGAGTTATTAAAAGTACCATCCAACCAAGCATCACTAAAATAATAAAAGAAAAATTTGCTTACTTCTCTCCATTGAAATGTTCAACTCCAAGGTCTTCATCCCATATAAAAATATAACTATATGCAGCTACAACATCAGGGTGCAAAAACCTTTTTGCATACCACCTGGAGTGCAAAAGAAAGAAGAAATAAGAAAACAAAAAACTGAATCTTTCCCTTTTGTAAGATCTTCAATATGTGCTTTAATTTAATTTTTTTTTTAGCGATTCAGGTTCCAATTATAGCAAACATTATACAGGATGAATTGTCCAACCATAGAAAATATCAAAACTTACCATTTTGTTTGTTTCTTGACACTGATATGGATTGCATTCTTTGACCACTCGAACTGATCCCACTCAGTAGTCCGACCGTCATAGTGAAACAGCAGAATTGTAAAATCATCAGAGAACTGATACAACAACGGCAAACCCGAGCCTTAACAAAGTAGTGCTTTCTATAAACAATTTGATCAAAAGCCATTCATGTATATTACCTTTTTCACTGCTGCATCAATATTTTTACTCTGATTCAAACCAACAGTGAATGTAACCAAGTACTTAGGTTTTTTAATTAGATCCTGCACATATAATCTGAATGTAACCAAGTACTTAGGTTTTTTAATTAGATCCTGCACATATAAGGGCTTTTAGTATAGGCTTAAATCCCATTCACATGCAGTTAAGTTGCAATGCAGATTAAAAAAACACCACAAGTCAGGTTCTATCATATCCTCTACAGTTAAAATAAGATGCAGGAATAGATCATACAAAAAGGAGTTTTAGGGTCTTTTGAAAGGAAGGAAATATTTTGGTATCGTCTTGCAAAAAGACTTGGGAGAGACATAGCCCTCCCAAAAGGCTATTGGGAGAGACTTAGCCCTCTCAAAAGGCTAAGGGTACGGTATTGTAACCTCTATCTATTATCAATATAGTGTTCTTGTGATTGGTGTTTATCATCTTTTCGATATTGGTTCTATTGTGCTTGTTAATGCAATCGGTGTCTAAACAGATAACCAAGCACAATGATGATTTGATTGGACATTAACATAAATATACATCATTATCTATATACCTCACTGGGGTCACCCCATAATCTACGTAAATAAAAATCAGATTCTGATGCAACAATTTGAGGAGGTAATGACTCTGCACCACGAGGATTTGTTGGCACGTATATCTGGTAGATTATAAAGAAAATGAGACAAATTGTGAGAAAACCAGAAATTTATTATGAACTATAACAACCGTATTTAGATAGTCAAACTTTGCCCATTTATCAATAAAAGGAAAGAAAAAATGTCTGCATAATTTGTTAGTTTTTTCCCTAATGAATTCAACAATAATACCTTAGGAATTTTGTTTGATCCATGAGTCTCAGTTATTCTGGTTCTAGAGGATCTTTCCACATCAATGGCTACATCAAGAGATGATATAAGGCTTGAAGGTAAGTTAATCTGTAAATTTTGAATGTATCAAATTGATGTAGGCATAAGGTGCTGCATTGACATTCATATGAAGCAAAACATACCTTAGTAAGAGATACTTTAGGAAATGAAGTACCAATAAAAAATCCAAATATCACTCCCACTAAAGTTGCGAGTATAATTCTTGCACTGTCATTTGCTTTCCTAGTTCCTCCACTTTGAAGAGAATATCAACGCCAATAAACCACATAAATTATCACGGTTCAAAAACTTTTAGAAAAATGACAAGGAAAAAACTTATACCGGTGCCCGCTTCCCATAGTTGAAATGAAATCTCAAGTATACCACCAGCTCAAAGGGTTCAATCTCTCTGATATTAGTCAATTGTTTAAACGAATTGCAAAGGCAAAGACGACGTTCATAGACAGTGAAAATCTAATCCGCATAAAGTCGAAGCCCTGAAATTATGAAAATTGCTATCGGTCAGGTTCATCCATTCGTAATAGGACGTGTTAGGATAAGTGGAGAGTCCTCTCATCACTAATTGGTTTTGAGATGAATGTCCATACTAATAATAAATATGATATCAGAGCCCATTAAGCTAAACGGGGTATTCGGTCCAATAAAATGAAATTGGGATTCGATTCAAGAATAGTAAAACCCAAAAGAAGGCACTATCGTGGAAAGTCCTCTCATCACTGATTGATTTTGAGATGGATGTCCACACTATCTAATATATTATTAGAGTCCACTAAGTCCAAACGGGTGTTCGGTCCAATAACATCTTGAGGGGGCATGTTAGGATCCCACTATTGTCTTAGGTGGACTACTCCTCTCACCACCCATTGGTTTTGACACGAATGTCCACACTATCTAACCGGAGGAACTTCGAAGTTATTCTGCGAAGTTCTCCTTCAAACTCAGACAAATCGCAAACGGAATTAAAAAATGATGGAAACAGAAATGGAGCAAGTAATTCAGAAGAGAGATTCAGATGAAAATCAAGGCGCACAAAAAGTACAAATATGGATGAACGCATACAACAACCGACATGAATGGCGCAAGAAACTTAAAATCACATTGTATAAATGGTCCAATCAATTCGGAAATTCGCATCGATTATGTAGAAACCTCCAGCATTCGAATCCAAAAGATTTACAAAACAACAACTGATCTAATAACTGAATCAAAAGAAACCAAATCGCCAAAACGAATCAAAAAAAAAAAAAAAAAAAATCAAATCAAAAGAAATTGGAGCGTTACCGGGAAATGTAAATGGAAAAGAGAGGAGGAAGAGGAATCACCAGGTTTACTCTTCGATTGATTTTTAATTACTAGAAATTCATGAAGAAATCGCAACGCTACGCCTTTTGATGGTTCCCGCTTACCTGCATGCCGCGTGTCTATTGTTTCACAATTATGTTTCAAAATTCACACATTTTACCTCTATATTTAATATTTATTCTTTCTTTAAATATTCAATTACCTTTTTTATTTTTATTTTTATTTTTAATTTTAGTCAATTTGAGATGGGTAAAACTGGCTTTTAAACAAACACTTAAAAAAAAAGCACTAATTAACAGAAATGACAGAGTAGAATCCCCAAAAGGAAAAAAACACAGAACAAGGTCCGGAAAATAAATAATTCATCTTTGCATTTGCGATAATTTTAAATTTTCATACTTAATTTATCAAAATTTTATAACAGTTACTTTTTCTTTGGGGAAATTTGCATGTATATTACAATAAGGTAAAAAAAATTGAATAAATAACAATTTTTTGAAAATATTTACAAATACAGCCAAATCAGATTGATAGACTCCATCGATAGTATCTGATAGACTCCATCAATAGTGTCTGATAGACTCCATCAATAGTGTTTGATAGAGTCTATAGAAAAAAAGTTGCTATATTTGCAATATTTTTAAAAAGTTGCTATAATTCTAATGTAGAGTATAAAATTTGCTATACAATGCAAATTCCATTTTTTCCTCATAATCTTGTATTAAGAAAACAATATTATTCTTTTTGGTCTTTCATTTTAATATTTGTGATCATTTATGCCAGTTTTTCCTTCACTAATGTCACAAGATATACCACTTAACCTTATAATATTTGGATGATTTTCACCATTTTTTAATTTAAAGGTGAATTAAAATGAATAATAAAAGGTATTGGGGATAAAGAAATGAAAAGAAAATAAGAGAAGATAAGAGAAACCGATTCTAAAGATCGAACCCATGACTGTGAAAATTGATTAAGACCGAATGACAACTAATATGAATATAGGGGGAAAGGGTTTAAGAAAAAGTATATTTATTAAAAATAAAAAAACAAAATTATATTTGTTAATGTATTTAATTTATATACATATAAATCCCTTAAAAAAGAAACTTTTATATAAATACTTTTCTATAATTGACTATAATTGACTATAATTGACTATTAATGCTAATTATTCTTAATCAATTGAATTACTTTCCATGTTTGACAGTTTCAATTTATATCACTAAGCCCCCGTTTGATAACCATTTGGTTTCTTGTTTTTGGGTTTTCAAATTTAAGCTTATTTTCTCTCAAAATTTCTACAATATGCTTCATCCTCCCCACCATTTATCCATGTTTCTTTAAGAAAGTAGGAGAATACTAACCAACTTTTAAAAACAAAAACAAACTTTGGGAAGCTACTTTTTTTTGTTTTTAAAAGTTGGTTGGTATTCCCCTACTTTCTTAAAGAAACATGGATAAATGGTGGGGAGGATGGAGCACATTAGGAATTTTGAGAGAAAATAGGCTTAAATTTAAAAAACAAAAAACAATAAACCAAATGGTTATCAAACGGGGCCTAAACAATTTTAAAAAATTATAGAATGTAATAGTTAAATATATATATTTTAACAATGCTTTTTTGGCTGGTTCTGTAATCTGGGTCAAGCTACACCATGGTTCAAGTGCCTCTTCTTTCTCGCTAATGGGACTCCATTGGGTGAAATTTGCTATAATTTTTCCTTGTTATACTATTTCTATGCTTTGTGTTTAGTTGGAGAAAGGAGATTGTCAAATAAATGTATATTTATGATTAAAATGTCGTGAGTTTGAATATGTTACCTTTAATTGTAGTAGAAGATTAAGAAATATACGGAAAGAAATTGAACTACAAATGTCAATAACATTAGATACATCGATTTGATCTAAGCTCAGCCTCCATTTTACCTGCCTGACTTTTGAACAACAAAAAATTGAGACAGCTAATTAGGAAGTCAAGTTCCAACCAAACTACATACTCTTAAAACCTTTTTTTTTTTTGGTCAGTTTTTCTTCTCCTCTTTTTTTTTTTTTTTTTTTTTTTGGTAGTTTACAAAAGCAGAATCAGAAAAACAAATTAAAAAAAAAAACACCCAAGAAGCAAATTTGTTGGTCTTCTAGATTAAAATAGTGCCTTCCCTTTAGTCAACTCCTATCAATCCTCTCTTCTTCTTCTTCTTCATCTTGAGATGTCACATTTTGTAGGGTACCCTATTTGTTCACTCTCCCAGCTAAGTTTTGAAGCAACCCTTTCATGCTTTGGAACATACTCCTAAATCACATAAAACACTTCCAATTATTCAAAATTCATCTCCACTAAGCTCAAAACTTTACAATAAAGTTCAATTTCATTATGAGATTTACCTCCATTTTCTTGACCAACTCCTTTGCATTAGGTGCAGATACAATGATATGGCGAGCACTTGGGCTGATAAAACCTTCCTCCACAGCTTGGTCAATGAAGGACAACAAGGAATTGTAATATCCATCCACATTCAACAGTCCAACCTAAAGATCACTCACTTCATGTTAATCACTGATTGATGATTAATTAAGGATGGTTAATGAAGTTTAAAGAATTATAAAGATGTGACTTACTGGTTTATCATGAATGCCCAGTTGGGCCCAGGTGATAACTTCAAGCAGCTCTTCTAAAGTTCCATAGCCACCTTCATTTGGTCAAAGCCACAAATTTTTTGTTTAGTTGGGCCTGAAGGACATGGGCTCTATGCTATTGGGCCATTAATGTTGATGGGCCCAATTGGAAGATAATGTCAAAGAATAGAAGAGTGTAGTGTAATAATAAATGTTAGGGACCATCTGCTTTAATATCTCCCTTCTTTCTTTCTCTAGAGCTAAGGAATAATGATGGTACCCTTGAATTGTAGGCTTATTATACACTGCCATTCCTCAGGTTTCTCAGAAAAAAAAAGGCTGCACCCTTATTTCTTATGTCAGAGATTGTTCATAAATCAAATCCCACACTCATTTTCTTCATCACTTCTGTACAAATATCAAATATGTGATGCACATTGGTTAATCCTTATCCCAATAGATTATAACCCTACTTGTTTTTCCTTCTTGAATCACTAATCTTATCACCAACCTGTCAACTAGTTGAAAATATATCATTAATCTCTCAAAATATTAGAAGTTCATACTCATTTTTTGCTTCTAACTTGAACATGACTGTTTGTTTAGGATGTTTTAAACATAACTAGAGTACAACAATAAGTAAACATAGGTAGGGAGGAGGTGAAAGGAATAGTGGTAGTTACAACTTAGAACAAGACCAAAAAGGTCAGGGCCCAGTTTCAGAGTTTTTTTTCTTTTTTTTTATAAAAAAAATACATATTAAATATTGGGCTAAGTCTATTTTGCCTAAGCCCCCCTAAGGTTGGGGCCCAAAAAGGTCTACCAGACCTTTTTTTTCCTTTATAGTTAAGGTTATTGTTGAGCTTTAAATGCGGATGGAAAAACAAGAGTTTGAATATGAGAGATGGAGCAGGAAGAGACAAATTATCCATAGTGATCGAGGATAAAGAAGAGAAATACTTGACTCCTCGTGAATAAAGAAAAATTTTGTGGCACCAAATTATATCACATATACTTCAACGAGGGCTTGTCTAAGCAAGTAATGCTCTACTGCTCTAACATAGAAACAAACCAGGTAAGGCAATAAAAGCATCAGATCGCCTGGCCATCTCAGCCTTCCTTTGGTGCATGTCTGCAACTGCCTTCACTTCTCCCACTGTTTCTCCAGTTATCTGCAAAACTCAGTCACTGCCTCATTTCAATACTCTTCCATTTTTATGCCAATTTTTTCTCTTCACTGTATGTTTTACTGAACAAACAGACTCAAATGTTGAAGCTGATGCTTTTGCACAATTGGAAATCACACGACATTCAGGGACAAATCTCATGGAGTTTTTGTGTAAATGGATAAGTTAAAAAGTAAAAAAGTAAAACTCATTTCTTCCTTCTACACTTCCAAATCAACAACCGAGCCGAAGAAAATTAAGAAATCTCAAATGGGTATTTGAAGATGAGGCAAATAGTGCAGTTCTTAGATTCTAGATAAACAACATGAGGTTCTTATTTTCCTAGACATGGTAGCCACAAGAAAGGGGCAAAAAAAAAAAAAAAAAACCCCTTTGATATTATATAGTAGATAATGCTAGAATTATTTCCCTCCCACTTGTTTGTTTAGTAATTCCTTGCAATTTTGTTTGGTTAATGAGAAGTTTGATACAACAGTAGAAATGGAATTACACAGAGACAAACAAAACACACCTCTCTTGGCATCAGGGTCTTGGGGATAACTCTGCAAAATTAGAAAAAGGGAAGTTAAATTATGAGCATAATTTAAAAAAAAAAAAAATGGTGAAAATGGAAAGAAAGAAACAAACCCAACAACATGGCGACCACCATTATGAACAGCTTGGGAAACTAATCCCATCAATCCCACACTGCCTCCTCCATAAACCAGATCAATATCCCTCAAAACCTTTCAATCAAATCAATCAAATCAATAAAAACAGAGCAGAACAGAGGCTGAAAAAACAGAGGAGAGGGGCATATTTGAAATTATTACCAGTTCTTTTCCCAGCTCAATGGCAGCATCTCTGTAAGTAGTCTTCTTCCCTGGGCTGCTGCCACAGAACACACAAATCCTCTTGAAAATTGGGGATTTGGGTTCATTTTGAATCTCCATTGATGAATGAATTCGCCTAAGATTCAGTGTCGTAGAGGCAGAGGCGAAGTTTGTGGAGAAATAAGGCTGTGGTGTGCTTGCATATATAGCTGCACACGAACACACATTTTCACTCTGCTCCTGCTAATTAATTAATTCCCCCCTTTTTTTAATTTCTTTTTCTTTTTCTTTTTCAATTTGTTCTATATTTCCCTCTCTAGGTCCACCTTCAGGACAGGGGAAACTGACTGAAATTTAGCAATCTTACCCACCAATAAAAAAATATATATGTTCTATTCATTTTTTATTATTATTATTCTTTTTTTAATTCTTCATGCTATTAAATATATGCCTTTTCTAACAAAGTGTTCTTAGTGAGGAAGTGTCCAAAAAGATATTAGAAAAATTTACCTACTTGTTTGTGAGTTCCATGTTTTTTATTAATACAAAGAGAAATGTTAGATGAAATTATTGGTTTAATATCATTTAGATAAAATAAATATACGTGACTCATATCGTGTTAAGTATACATGCCTTGCTTATCAAGGGTTTTTGCATGAATAGACTAAATTAAAAAAAATATTTAAATATTAGGCAAATAAATATATATTTAGCAACCATAGTCAAATATATTGTATAAGTAATACTTTTTATATGATATAATTAATATTAATATCTTAATTATACTGTAGGATAAATATTACTTATATGGTATATTTGACTATAGATGTCAAATATTTTTAAATTTGTTTTAATCTATAATTATTTTGTAAAATTGGACTATCAAGCACAATTTTCCTTTTTTTTTTTTTTGTTTTAAAGTTTATATTTTTTGACCTTTAATAATAAGTTATAATATGCCACTGCTTAAACATCATTGTTCAATTTCAAGTAAAAAAACAACCTTTTCAATTTCCTTTGGCTTATTTTAACATAATAATAACATGGATAATTTAGTGGCGAAAATAAAAATAAAAAGTTGAAAGGTTGTTGATTTAATATAAAGTGGTCAATCTATTTAAAAATTATTCTTTTGACATCTAAATCTTAAAAATTTAAACTAAATAAAAATAGTTGAATTGCATGTAAATTAATTCAAATACTCGAACATATCCTATGATAAATGAAAAGATTTTTTTTTAATAGTTTTATTATTATTATTATTATTAATTGAATAAATGAAAGTAAAATTGGACAAATGTTAATGGGTTGAAACTTGGAAGTTTTTTTTTTTTTTTTTTTTTTTTTTTGAACAGTTTTATAAGGACATAGAGTTGTTTTTTGGCATCCCCACAGCTGTGGTCACAGTCCACATGTTTGAACAGTTCAATGTTGTGAATTTCAATATGTCTCTAAAAATGGCTGTTTGGACATTCCACAGCCCGTGTTCTCTTCCAAATTTATCATTTTTTAATCCAATTTCAATATATATATATATATATATATATATATATCAAATAATTGTTTAAAACTTTAAACACTTGAACTATGGTAGTATACACAAATATGAGATTGTCTCAAAATTAATAATAATACAAGAAATAATTCTTATATCTTATAAATAATAGTGTGAGATTTCATCTAGGGTATGTTTGAGGTGAGGGGAAAGTGTGAGGATGAAATAGATTGAGTTTCATCACATGTTTGCCCCATGGACTTTCATAAGTCCACCTAACTTTTACTCAACTCCATGGGTGAGCTACACATTTTTATTTAAATATTAAAATATTAAAAAACTATTGATCAATATCTATTTTTTTATTTAAATAAAAACTTAAACAAATATCTTTCTATCACATCAAACATAACTTTATTATCACTTCTTTTTTCTTTCTTTCCTCCCAAACATAAACTTATTATCATTTATCTTCTCTTCTCATCTCATCCCAACCGAGCTCGACTCATTCCTTCAAAGCCAAACATGTCCTTAATGTGTATGCTTCAAGAAACCAATAAATTTTTTAACTTTTATAGAATAAGTTTGTTGATGTGACAAATTTAGTTTTATGTTTGTGTGTTTAACATTCTCCAATGTACCCTTAAAACAAGTAATCAAAACCGTCACGTTTTCATCTCTCGATTTCTTCTTCTTACTCTATGTATGGATTAGGCAAGAAAGTGGAAGAATTTAATTAATAGCATAACTTAGGACTTAAATTAAATCCAACTTAATTTGCTAGTGTAAAAATGAAGGACTTAATTACTTGTATAAGACGACAAATGAGATGTTTACATTAATTAGCTTGAACAAAAACTAGATTAAAGGTAATGATTTTGTTTTTCTGAACTCAGTAAATACCATACTCCTTTTTTTGTATAGTCTCAAGAAAACAAGAAAAACTTTTTTTTAATCATTAGATCTTGTAAGTTCCCAACATAATCAATGATTTAATAAACAAATGTCAAGAGAAACGAAACTTACTTTAATTACTCGAATATTTCATGCATGGAAAGCAAAAACTCTATACTTTTATGTACTTAAATAGAATAAAAAAATATCGCTACACCCTTTTACTTTCTCACCTTGGGTTAACATGCATTAATATATTGATTCCAATATAGTAAAAAGATTGAGAAGAAACATGGTGTATGGTTAAATGAGTGAGGCATAAGATGGGGGAGGCTAATGAAATTATAAGAGTATATTGATTAACAATAAATATGTCTACTAAAGATGAATATGATCTTTAAGATTTAAGATGAAATGAGTTCCAAATGTGATTGTCGCTCATCTAGAAGTTAATTTCTTTCAGAATTTTTATGGTATTCAAATCTTGTAAAATCATATAGTAAATTTTTGTGAAATAATGCATATAAAGTGATTATTAGTGTTAGATGAGACATTAATAAAGTAGAGTAATGGGTATTAAAAGGGACATAAGTGTATAAGAAAAGAAGAAGGGGATGGTGAATTGCATTGGTTTTTGTGAGAGTTATTAAGAGGAGCATCTAATTGGTTGTGCCCTAGAAAGAGAATCCATGGTGGACAAACTTGCTATAAGCATAGGAAACACTTATAATTTAAGTTGTTAAAGAAACAAAGAAGCCTCCACTTTCCCACCTTCTCAATCCCAACCCCACCTCTTGCCTTCTTTGTCCCCCTCCTCCACATTCAATCTTTTCCCTCACTCTATGTTTTACTTTATTATTAATTCCACATCTACTCCCACTATTTGTTTTTATTGGTCTTGCAGTTACTCTAATGCATTAAATTCCAATCCTATATTAATAACATACCTAGCATAACTAGCTTCTAGCTTTGTCTCAACCATCTTATATTATTACAGCTAGCTATATAACAATCTCACCAAGAAACACATGGCACAATAAATTTTACTATTAAGATTTTGCAAACAAAAATAATGTTGCTTTGAAGCTAGGTATGATAAAACAACATGCACATTCATGGACGAGGCATGAATCTTGGTCAAGGGAAAATGTTTGAGTGTGAAAAAGTTTCTAAAAGCATTCAATGCTAGACAGTACACATGCATGCAAAATTGTAAAGAGTGTTTGTTTTGTTGTGTCTTTTTTCCATTCAAAATGTCAAGTTTGATTAATTATTGAGACAAGATTCAAAATTTGATACGTTTATTGGTATATATTTCTACGAATTTTCTTGACAATCAATACTGTAAGAATAAGTATGTTTGTACCGTGAACATTCACACACATAAAATAATAATAATAAAAAAAAGAAGAAGAAGATATGTTTTAGTATAATGTTTGTAGTTTTGTAATTTATTGTTTTTTCCATATCCTTAAGTTTTAGGAAGGGACATGGAGTGTTGAGCAAAAGAATGGGTGATCAGAGATGCTGCATCTTCTTTTTGGTGCATCACTGTCCCATCTAAGTTTGGATCTAAGCATTGTAAAAAAAAAAAAAAAAAT
The DNA here is from genome assembly GCA_037832685.1 of Sicyos baderoa. NCBI lineage: Eukaryota > Viridiplantae > Streptophyta > Magnoliopsida > Cucurbitales > Cucurbitaceae > Sicyos > Sicyos baderoa. Next base: position 7,765,636 of record JBBMEF010000003.1, read on the forward strand.
TAGCCTTTCTGATATGTACATTAAGACCCAACTCCTCCATTATTGGTTTTGTTTTTTGATACACCTCAGCATAAGTCCCATAACTTGTCAAAAATTTGTTTACAAAAGTGAGAACTTTTTTGACAAGTCAAAGTAAATGATGGGGTTGGAAGGAGGTGAGAAATGGAGAATAGTCAATAAATAAAAAGGTGGGAGATTAAAGTGTGTTTAACTAGAAAATGACAACCAATTTAAGCATAATTCTATTGATTAAGTTATTGTATCATTCAATCCTCTATAGATTGGAAGTTTGAATTCTGTGCTACATGCACGTTAAACTAAAAAAGAGATGACTTGTTTACGTTGCATGCGCACAATATATGATTGTTCTCATATACGCTTAGCAAACAAGTCAATTTCGACGACTAGCCTTTTTCTTCTCTTATAATTTCTTAACAATTAATTATCTCATGGCCTTCACCTCTCACACCCGATTACAAATCAAACAATACATGCTATATATATATATATATATATATATATATAGTTTTTTTAAGATTTGAAAAAAAGACTCGGGAACTTTATTAGGAATTATAATAATTCCTTAGTTTTTGAAGATTTTATCAAATTCTTAAATATTTTAGATTCATTATAGTAAAATATTTTTTAACGTTAATTTTATGTGGACTTTATATAGAATTTGAAATACAAGGAAAATGCATGAGTTTTTTTGGCCATTACTTCCTTAAATTTAATATTGTATCAGAGTAACATGCGACTTGTCTAACATTGAATTAGTTTTTTTTAGTATTTCATAGATTCAACATTGAGATGCTACCTTGAAGGTGTTGCGCTATTTGAAGGGTGCTTCATGTCAAGGTATATAGTTACTGTCTAAGAGTGAGATGAGTTTGACTACTTTTTGTGATAATGATTGGATAGTTAGTCCATTGACTCGTCGTTAATTGTTTGGATATGTGGTTTTTTTTGGGTCTTCTCATATTTCATGGAAAACTAAGAAACAATACCAGTGTGTCTCAATCGTCTGTTGAAGTTGAGTACCGTGACCGAATTATTGTTAACTTGTGAGTTAAAATCCTTGAAGTTATTACTAGTTTCTCTTGATATTTTGGAACATCGACTAGTGAAATTGTTTTGTGATAGTCTACTTGCTATTCATATTGCAAAGAATCATGTATTTCATGATTGTACTAAGCATATTGAGACGAATTATCGTTATGTTTGTGATGGGTTATAATTTTCTGAAAATTTTGCTATTCAGTACATTCCGACTGAACATGAGCTCTTAAGAAACACAATTTAAATCTTTACTTTACAAGCTAGGCATTCATAATTTATATGCTCCAACTTAAGGAATAGTATTAAGAATACAATACGTAATTATGAGTGGAACACACACTTATGTCGATTAAACTATCAATCTGGTTGACCTAATTCATAGACGTTTATGAAAAGTTGAATGTAATTGGGGGATGACACAAGCTAGCTAAGTGAAGAGAATTGTCCTGGTTGTACCTCTCCTACACTTTGTGAGTCCATCTAGAAGATATTGGTTCCGAGTGGAAGAGAAAAAGAGAGGGAGAGAAACAAAGATGCTGAAAAGATGAAAAAGGGGAAGAAAAGAAAGGGAGACCCTTGGTTGACACGTATGGACACTTCCCCCACCTCTTTCGAGAGACAAGATATGAAGAATATGCTTTGAGGCACTATGAGAATCATAATTGGAGATAACACACACGCACACACATCAAAAAAATAAAAAAATAATAAAAAGAAAAGAAAAACCCTCCATGAAAGGCTTTTCAATATGGAGTGACCAATGAGAGATCAAAACCTATACATATGGGTGGTCAAATTTGTTTCACCAAATGAGGAAATTGGGTCTACCACCAACCACATTTCTTGCTTCCCAAAAATGTCATAAAAATATCAAAATGCATCATATCCTAGCTCAAACCAAACACACAACACCCAATCTTATCTTTTACCAACTTTCTACTCATAATAGCAAACAAAAGAGACATCTTCGTAAAACACACACACACACACTACATAGGATGCCTACGCATAGCCTTGTTTACGTGTCGATTTTTAAGAAAGCTCAAGTGTAGTGGTCAAAAGGGCCTTGTTTGTTGGAGCTCCAATTGAAATTGTGTAATTATTTCTAAAGTGTATTTGTTTCTATGGAATGGTGGAGTTCCTACTCGGATGAGAACTCAACCTCTCTTCTTTTTTTTTAGCTAGACCACTACTTCACAAGTACCACTTAGAGCTCTCATTGTTTGGTTTACGTGTCTAAATTCTATTGCTTCGATCGCTTTCTCGATGTGCGGACCCCTATGCACCTTACATGTCACGGTACAATTGTCACCTAGGCTATATTATTTTGTCGATATCAAAATTTTGTTGAAAATCACACATTGAGCGACAAAGAAAACTTTCTATGTTTATAAGGTAAATGAATCACTTTTACTCATTTTAACCTCTAAAACTAAAAAAAAAAATCAGTATCCTTTAATAAATTTATTAATTTTCAAAGGAATTTAAGAATTCTTTAATATATATAATGTTATTTTTTTGTAAGACAGCTTTAAAACCTTTGGTAAAAAATAGATATTTATGAATATTTTATTAGAGAATTTGCACTTTATAACAAATTCCTTACCCCACATTAGAATTATAGCAACATTTTAAAAATATTACAAATATAGCAACTTTTTTTGTAGATATTATTGATAGACTCTATCAGACACTATTAATGGAATCTATCAGACACTATTGATGGAGTCTATTGATGGAGTCTATCCGACACTATTGATGGAGTCTATAAATTTGATTTTGCTATATTTACAAATATTTTCATTATTTTGCTATTTATATAATTATTTTGCGTTATTATAATATACATGCAAATTCCCCTATATTTTTTCTATTTTTATGAGATATTTTCTCTCTCTACCATTTATAAGATAAGGGGTAAAGTGAAACGTCTAAACAACAAAAAGTATATACCTTTGTTGTAATTATAATATTTTAAAAAAAGTGTTGAATTGAATGTCAAAAGGCAAAAGAGGCCAGCTTCCATGTATCTTTTACGACTTAGTAACTAAAGGCCTTTATACGTATAAAACGTCTTTCATTTTCAAAATTAAATGCGGTTGAATTAGAAAGAAAATAATAATAATTTCAATATCAACAATGAGAATAAATTATAGTCATGAAAAGATCACAAATGAAATGAAATAAAAGAGCGAGAAGAACCTGTATAATAGCGGTATGCAATATAAGTCCATTGAGTCCGATGAGCTTCGAAAGGATAGCAATGAGAATCGGGCTAACGAGGAACCGAACACCCATGGCGGAGGCAGCCTCCGACATCGAACAAGCGATGAAGTTCGGTTGTACCGCCATGAAAATGCCCAAACTCAACATGGATATGGCGTTGGCAGTGTCTCCTAATGTTGATATACATTTTACAATTAATGTTGGCATTTTTATCCCATACCTGCATTATATTCGGTGTCTCCTAACTTTAGTTTTAAAGATAATGCAAAAGAATTACGACTTCGTTATTGAGCATCCGTTTTGTTTCGATAATATTTTCGAAAATTTTGATAAAATATTTACTATTGATTTTAAAATAAAGAATATCGTATATATAGTAAGTGATTTATTTTGTGCATTTTGAAAATAATTGGCACAAAAAGGAGTAGAATCCATTAAAAAAAATGAAATTTGTATACAAAACTTAATAAAAATTAGGACCGAAAATATAGAAATAAAAAAGCAAAGTTGAGTGACATTGACCCGATATTTTGAAAACCAGGAGGGTACAGTTGGAATTTTTCTATTTTCAATTTTGTTGAATTAATTAAAAAAAAAAATCTCAAATTGATATATAATTATTTAATATTCGTTTCTCATAATTCATAATAAACTTGCTAATAAAAGGGAACTATAAAAACAAAATTTCTAATTTTACATATGTGACCAATAAAAATGATACTATATAATAACAAACCAGAAATAGAAATAAATTTTAAAATAAACGTCTTAACATTTAATACAATAAGTAATGAAATAAGTTTTTTAAAATGTGATGATTATCAGAGCAAAATTAAATAAATTTTAAGCAAATGAAAAATATTTATGAAAAAATGAATGCAAAGAGAGGGGTTGGGAACTGGGAAGTATTGGAAATGGCTAAACTATATATAAAAAAAAAAAAAAGAAAAAAACGCCCCTAAATATAGAGGTTTCAAAAAAGAAATTAGTTATGTATACCAAATTTATGACCCTCTATTAAAATTATAGCACATTTTAATCAAAAATTTATTTATACCAAAATTTTGAGTAATTGAACTAAATCAATAACTAGTGATTGAACTCAATCAGTTTAATTAAGTGATTGAATCACTAGTTATTGATTGAGTTCGATTAAGTTCAATTGTTCAGAATTTTGGTATATGTGCAATTATTTTTAGTTTTGTGCTATAGATATAATTTTTTAGTCAATTTTTGTTATACATGAAAAATCCCCTTTCAAAAATACCCTTATACTATCAAAAATTTAAAACTGCCCCTAAATTAGTGGTTGGAAAGTATTAGAAATGAGTAATTTTGAGAAAATAAGAATACATACTTGAATGATATGAGAGACCAGATGATGCCCAATACACTGGCATAAGTCATTGGATTTTTTATAATCTTCTTCCACAACATGTAAAATACAAGTTTTGTCGTCCCTCTTGCTTTTCCTGAGAAATAGCAAAAATTGTGCAAGTAATTCTAAATGTAAATTTATGACTAATTAATAATTAAATTACAATATTCAATTAGTACTCATAAGCTTATGATAAAATATATAAGTTCTCCTAGTTTCTTCCTAATGGCCCTTCGAGTGAATGTTGTTCTAGCCACACACCAACCTTCCTATTGAACAAAGTATACTATAATAATGAATCTTATCTAAATCGCCTCTTAATTACACATGAGCACATAAAGAGGGTTCAATCATGAACATATATTATAGATTTATTCCTCACTCGAACACAATATATTCGTGTAATTTATTATGATTATGTCAAATTTAGACTCACAAAATTTAAAAAAAAAAATATACATTAGTATGAGATTTATCGTTTTGAATAAAGAACTTCCTATTTATTTTATTGAAAGTGCCTTATTTTTATGGAGATAGTTGTCTTAATTCAAACAAACTTGCATTCACCTCAATATCAAAAAATGATAACTCGGTATGTTTGTTTAAAGAGTATGCAATGAACAAAGTCACTACGAAAACATGTATTTGAACATTAAAATTTATTGTCAACAAATGAGAATAGAGTCAATTAAATGTATACTCATAATCAAGATATATTAATACATTCAAAACTTATTGTCAATTAAAAAGAAAGAAATCATTCAAAAATATTTTATATGTTCTTTTTAATATTCCTTAAAATAACATTTTAAACATAATTGACACATATTTACATTACTTCTTAGTGATCAAATGTGACTGTCTATTATTTTAAAGCGCCAACAAAAATCATTAAACTCAATTTGACCGTCTATTAATACTTAATATATTAATATAAAGTGACGTGTCAGTTAGAATATTATTTAATGAAATATATTGGAACAAGTAAAGCATTAATACTATGTGGTGATCAATCTCTGAAAAAGATTAAAAAAAAAAACTTAAAATGTGTGGACCCACCAATATTTTTGAAGTACACATAACCTTTGGCTTATTTAAAAAGTACTCAATACGTTTTTATAATTATAAGGTAATTTGTTCGTATGAATCTTATTTTTTTGGAACCTTTCATAAAAAATATTTTCAAATTATTTGTTGAGAAAAATGGTGACATCAAAAGTCAATGGATCGGTGATGTACTTGGTTATTAGTCGGATGTTAATCTATTTTCACTCTATACTCATGGATTCGATCTAGAAATTCGTATTTGTAATTTCATTCTCCCAATTTATACTAAAAAAAAAAAAAAAAAAAGTACCTTGCTAGATAATTAGAATACTTCTTGTTTGAATTTAATTTGAAAGAAAAATTATAAATATTTTAACTAAACAAAGAGAATAGATAGTACATTACCTTTAGAAGAAGGAGAGTCCTCCAATGGGAGAACATCTTCTTTCTCAGCCTCCAAAACACCGCCGCCGCCACCGACCACCGTACTTATCTCACTCGCCGGAAAACCTCCATTACCATTACGATTAGTAGCAACGGAAGCATCATCGTCACCCTCGCGATCGACCGACACAACAGTACGATCCTCATGAGGAAAAACCTGCTTGGAAGCACTCAAATCCACCATCCCAAACTCCCCAGAAGAACTCCGATCCACCGCGGCCGTCATCTTCAACCTATCCGCCGCAACAATAATACTAGCAGCCCTATACTCGTACAGAACAACCAACACATTGACCCAAATGGCGCTCTGGAACACGAGAGTCTGCACCATGAAGCCCACGGACTGCTGCCCGTACATGGCGGTGGTCATCGGGAGCCCGATGATGACCGTGTTGGGCAGCGAGAAGAGGGAGAATAGAGTGATAATCCGGTCGAGAGAGAGGGTTTTGCGGAGGAGGAGTTTGAAGAGGAAGAGAGCAGCGAGGGCGACGAGCTTCTGGAGCGAGTCGGCCGCGAAGAGCTTGAGGTTGATGTGGAGGAGGTTGTTGGAGGATACTATATTGAATACCAGCAATGGAATTGCCATTGCTCTTAAGAACCGGCTGATTCCGGCGGATTGCTCCGCCGTGAAGAATTTTAGCCACCGCATTGCTATGTAGCCTAGTGCTAGTGGGAAGTACATCGGCACCGCGGCCGAGAGTATGTTTTCGAAGTCCTTTCCGGCGATCATGGTGGCGCCGGTGAAAGAAAGAAAGAAAGGGTGGAGTTTGGTTGGTGGTCTTGTGTAAGTTAAAGGCTTTATATGGTTCAGTATCTGTCACTATTCTCACAAGAAACTATTGATCTATATTAGGAAATTTGTTTTAGATATAACTTTTTTTTTTTAAAGTTTTTTTTTTTTTTTTTTGTGATAGAAAAACTTTGACACTTTGCTCTTCTAAATTTAGATACCACTAATTTATCTTAAATTGTGACACTTGAATACACTACAAGACTAAAAATAAAACAAGAGGTCATTTAGGAAATTAATTTTTGTAGCAACCTTGAGTATGGGTTTTGGGGAAAGAAAACTCTTAAATCTCAAGTACTCAACGACTGCATTATTATGAAAATGACAATCAACAATCGAAACTAAGATAAAGAGAACCCAAAAGAGAAAAAAATTGCATCACACAAAATTTACGTGGTTCATTAACATTATGTTAACTAATCCACGAACAGAGAACGAGATCAATTTTATTAAGGAGAGCGTAATAGATAATGAACATCATAATACACAGTTTAATTCGAGTTTATGTATGCATTCTCATTGAACCTTAATACATATTAAGAGACCGAATTATATAAAAGTCTTATTCTGAATCAGAATGCACTATGGAATGTGGGATGTAAACGCCAACAAGACCTCCGACTAACTAATCGGAGGGTAATTTTAAGAAGACTTGAACATCACGATCATTTGAATTTAATAACAAAATTGTTTTTAAAAGATTTCATAATTATTTACATCAATATTTGTGTGAATATTTTCATTTAAGTTTGCCTACTAATTTTTATTTAAAGAAAACATCGAATGACATTTAGGTTTTATCACAAAATTTCAAATGATGTATAGCAAAATTATTTTAAAAAAATAAATCATATGGTAACAAGATTGGTAAATAAATGTTTGAAGAATAATGTACCTTAAATTATAGGATAGATGAATAATCAAAATAAGATCACGTCTAAACCATATGTATGTTAAAAATCATAATAAAAATGTAAAAATAGGAAAATATCGATAATAATATTCCATAAAAAATCACAATACAACCGATTTAGTTTCAAGAATATGATATATTTATTATGGATGGTAATTCACAATGAAAATTGGAATGACCCTGAAAAATGAATAGTTTTGAAATTAATTGCAAACACCAATTTTAATAATAGTGTACCAAACACTAGTTAAGATTCTAACCAGTGAACCAACCAAAAGATAAATAATATTTGAATTTCTATATTTTATCAATTCCCAAGAAGTTAAATGAGCAAAAAAGAGTTCCGTTTCTGTTACACTTTTAACTCTTTTCAACAGAAAAGAAATCTCAATTCTCCAACGAATTAAATGAGCCAAACAGAATTAAAAAAAATAAAGAGAAAAAACAGTCTTTTTCATTGAGAATTACAAATATCGATTTCACAAATCGAACCAATAACGCTAGTGTTGAACTCGTTTACAATCAAACAATAAAATCACTCCCTCATTCAGTCACTACATCCCTTTTCAAGTACAAGAAAAGGAAATTATATTGAACTTGCAATTTCTCACCAAATATGATTATAAAAGATATGTCAATTTTAAACTTATTAATACTCTTTTATAAATTATTACTAAAATATTATACATACAACATTATATATTATTATAAAAGAATAAAAATTATGAGCGATACTTACTTAAGAGTGGGTAAGTATTTTGAAAATATTTACCCACCTTAAAATTACATATTTTTATTTTTTTTTAAAAAAATTAATTTAATTGATGGAGAGAGAAATGATAAAGTTAAAAATATGTGGTGTTAAGGGTGTGTAAGTATTTCTAAAATACTTACCCACCCTTAGGTAAGTATTGCTCAACAATTATTAATACTAATAATTATATTTATTATTTTTTAAAATGAATATATTTATAATTATTTTCTACTTCTCTAAAATAAAAACTGGTAAACGTTGACTGAATTTTAGGAGATATTAAGTGCTTTTTTTCCCTTTTTTTTTATTAATTTATTTATGGTTTCGCTCCTTTGTTAAGATCTTTCTTCTTTTTTTTTTTTTTTTTTTTTTTTTTTTACCCTTTTTTTTTTTTTTCTTTCCTTCTTGTTTTTTTTTTTTTTTTTGGGAGTTTTTTTTTTTTTTTTTTTTTTTTTTTTTTTTTTTTTAACATTGCTCTTACTCATCTTTCATTCTTTAAATTTATATACCTTTTATTTTATTCATTTTTCCATCAATACATGATTATAATTTTTTTTTTTTTTAGATTACAACAATTAGGAGGTTGGAGAGACTTGAACCCAAGACTTTAAAGTCATTAAGTGTACAACAATGTCGATTGAACTATTACTTTATTGACACATGATTACAATTATATCAGTTTTGAATTAGTAATATTACAAAGTTATGTAAGATGCCAATTGTCCAAATTCATAAAGATTCAAACCCATGATCTTTTCATTAATGAACAAACATTAATACTAGCTAGTGAGCCAGTCCCAAAATCTTGATTAACCCATAAATTAACTAATATAATAATTCATTCTTATAAAAATAGCTCCAACTTTATTTGTGTTGCAGATTCTCAATTCTCATTTCCATCTTTTCCTCTCAATCCTATTGGTCCTTACAGCTTAAATTTCTTTAATTTTTTTTTTTTTTTGAAACAATAAATTTCTTTATTTAAGCCAAAAAGGGGAAATAAAAAACATGAACAAGTTCAATGGATTTGAGGTTTGTTTGTAACAAAGAAGCCACGTGGCGATTTGGTACCATAAAACAGATGAACCCAAATTAAATTTATGCATGTAATGAAACAGAAAGCCCTTGTTCTTGAGATGAAACGTGTCAATAATAACAATTCAAAAAACCGTCATTAATTATATCATTTCTTGTAAGTTGTAAGGAACTTATTATTTCAATTTTCAACTTCACATTTGGGATCTTTTTGGCAAGGTGAAACTGAAAAACAAAAAAAGAATTTTTGAAGGAAGAGAACAAATTGATAAAATAATTACAATACTGGGTAAATTTAAAAAAATTTAGCAATCATATTCAAATATACGGTATAAAGTAATATTTTTTATATTGAATAACTAATATATAATATAGTACGATGAATATTATTTATACCGTATATTTGACTATGGATGCAATTTTTTTAAAATTTACCTAAATCTGTAATTATTTTGTAAAATTAGACTATCCGGTACAATTTTCTAAAAAAAAAAATACAAATTAAAATGATTGATCCATATAATTTAATTTTTATTGACTAATGAAAATAGTTGTGTGGTGCACATAGATTTTATTTTATTTTATATATTTTTATTATAAACTCAAACCTAAATTTTTTTGGTTATTAAGTACGTATACGGAAGATAAAATTTTATCTTCATGTGCTTATTCTAAAAAAGGAGATAAACGACTTTCATTTTTAAAAAAGTTTCATAGATAATAAATCTCATTTTACGAAAATTTTAAAAATTGTGAATCGAGCACATTCGAGTGGAATGGATTATAAGATATGGAAGGTTATGGTTAAATGATTACTATGTATTTTTTAAATATGTATATTTCTTTATTTTTGATGACCCAATCTTATCAAATCTAACACTAAAGAAAAAAAAATATGTATTCTAAGAAATAGTGAAGACCGTAAAAATTAAATTCGAATAACAAAACAATAAAACACAAATTCTCCAAAATTCTTTATTTTATTTCTCAAACTCTCTCTCCAACTTTTATTTTATGTTCTCACATCTTTTTCTCTACAATTTAGAATGAACGAACACTCTATTTATAACCTATTACAAACTTGGAATTTTCTAATCCTATTTGACTTTATATTTACCAAATATTTCTTACTAATTCCTTCATTTGCTCCATAGTGAATCACATTAATTCCTTAAATAAAACATTCACTTATAATTACTTTTAAACAAAATAATAAATTTTCATTTAATTTTATTCCAACAAAACTCTTCCATAAACTTAAATGCTCCTGCCAATATCCACTATGCTAATAATTTTCTTGAACTTCTCGAACAATACTTTCGGCAACGGCTTTGTGAAAATACTAGAAATTTTATCTTGACTCGCAACATGCTTTAGTTCCACACTTCCTTCTTTCACATGATCTCGAATAAAATGAAAACGAACATCAATATGTTTGCTTCTTTCATGATTCACTGGATTCTTTGCCAACTCAATTGTTGATATGTTGTCTACTTGAATCACCTGTCGCACCAAGTTGCTTTAACTCCATCTTACTCAACAAATTTCTTACCCATATCGCATGACAAACGCACCAAGAAGCTGCAACATATTCAGCTTCGCATGTCAATAGCGTTACAATCGGTTGTTTCTTTGACAGCCAAGTAAATGTTGTGTTGCCCATAAAAAATGTATATCCCGAAGTGCTTTTTCGGTCGTCTATGTTTCCGTACCAATTGCTATCGGAGTATCCACTCAACTTGTACTCTCCCGCTTTCGAATAAAACATCCCAAATGACATTGTTGATACGAGCTGACAATGTCTTTTTATAGAATGGAAAGCTAATCGAAATAACCTTTTAAGTGTGATATCTTTAGCATTTAACTCTTAACATGCAAGTATACATGGTCTTTTTGCATCAAGTGATAAGTAAAGTCATCTCACACAAGGACTATAGAAATCAATTCAAGTGCTGATTGAAAAGTCAAGTACAGAAAATAAAGGATAATTGGTTGTGTCACTTGTTTCAAACGTGAAATAAAATGAAATG
>JBBMEF010000003.1:7782768-7799677 GCA_037832685.1 Sicyos baderoa
ACTTTGGCCAATCATCTGAATAACACTTCTCTAATTCTTGTTGGCCATTTCATTCTCTCTTCTTCTCCTTTTCAATATGGTATCAGAGCCCTAATTAGGGTTTAACAACCTCTTCGATTCTGTGGCCATCGATAATGGAGGTCTCGCAAGAAGGAATGTCTTCCGACGCAATTGGAAGCTCGCAAAGTGAGAAGATAGTGAATTTGGGAAACAAGATTTCCACTGTGAAGCTCGACGAAGAGAACTTTCTACTATGGAAGTTGCAGGTGTCTACAGCCCTGAGAGGACATGGTCTTCTTCACTATGTTGATGAAGGAAGTGCAATTCCAGAGAAGTTCTTGGTTCAAGAAATTTCATCAAGCTCGGGATCTGAGATTCGTCAAGATAGCCTTATCACAGCTTGGCTCTTTGGATCGATGTCTATGTCGATTTTATCCGAGATGATCGAGTGTGAAACAGCAAGTCAGGTATGGAAAACTCTCAATGCTAGGTTTTCTTCAAGAAATTTAGCAAGAGTACTGGATCTACGAATAAGACTTGAAACGGTCAAGAAAGGAAATATGAAGCTTGAAGAATATTTTCAGAAAATCAAGAATCTTGCGGATTCTTTGTCTGCAGCGGGAAGGAAAATCACTTTGGAAGATCATGTTATGCACATTTTGTCTGGATTAGGTGCTGAATTTGACTCTACGGTATCAGTAATCACTGATAAAGATGAAACACCTTCTCTGCAAAAGGTTTATTCTCTGTTATTAACTCAAGAGAATCGGATTGCGAGGAATACAATGATTAATCAGGATGGTTCGATGCCTTCGGTTCATCTGACAACCACAGACTCAGCAAAATCAGGTGCTAGTTCCTCTTCTTCTTCTACTCAAAATTTTTCGTCTAATAAAACGCAACAGAGTGGACAACAGGGGAAAGGTTTCAGTGGAAAAAAAGGCAAATATGGAAACAATGGAAAATCACCTTGTCAAGTGTGCGGGAAAACAGGACATACAGCATTAAGATGCTACGTTTTGATTGAACGAGTTCTGATGGGGATGAATAACAATCAAAATAATCAAGGAAGAATGTCGGGTTTGAATTTCTCACAACAAAACTCTCAAGCTCTTATGCTGCAGAATTTTCAGAATAATAATTCTCAGTGGTATCCAGATTCAGGGGCTTCGAATCATGTGACGAATGAGCTTTCAAATCTATCTACGGCATCTGAGTATCAAGGTAATAACCGGGTTCATGTTGGCAATGGTTCAGGTTTGCAAGTTCTTAATATTGGTTCATCTTCTTTTATCTCTTCTTCCTCAAATAACAAATCTGTTTTTCATCTTCGAAATCTACTCCATGTTCCTCATATTACAAAAAATCTAATTAGTGTATCTCAATTTGCCAAAGATAACTCAGTGTTCTTTGAGTTTCATCCTTCTTTTTGTTATGTGAAGGACATTGTCAGTGGCCAAATTCTGCTCAAGGGGGAGTTAACTGATGGATTGTACGCATTTGTTTTGGAGAAAGCTCATCCCAATCTTCCAGTGTCTGTCCAAAACTCATGTTCTACTAAATCTCAAGTTTTTCATACTAAGTGTCAGTTGGTTTCTCCTCAAAGTAGTTTGAATTTCTCTGTATTTGATGTTTGGCATAATAGGCTTGGACATCCAGCCTTGCCTACAGTTAGTAAAATTCTCAAACAATGTAATGTTTCTCATACCTTGAATAATAAATACTCCTTGTGTAAAGCTTGTTCTATTGGAAAAGCTCATTGTCTTCCTTTCTCTGACTCTCAAACTACCTACAAATTTCCTCTAGAGTTAGTTGTTGCAGATATATGGGGTCCTGCCTTCAAATCCTCTAGAAATAATTGTAGGTATTATATTAGCTTTGTGGATGTATTTTCTAGATACACATGGATTTATTTTCTCAATTCCAAGTCTGAAGCATTCAAAGTCTTTGGTAAGTTTAAAATCCATGTTGAGAAATTGTTTGGGAGATCAATTTTGCGTTTTCAATCGGATAATGGTGGTGAGTTTCGTATCTTCACACCTTATCTTAAGTCTCAAGGGATTGAACATAGGTTCACATGCCCTTATACCTCCCAACAAAATGGAATAGTTGAAAGAAAACATCGCCAAATTGTTGATATGGGTCTCACTTTATTGTCTCAAGCCTCATTGTCTATAGAATTTTGGGATGATGCTTTCTCCACTGCGGTTTATTTAATAAATCGACTTCCAACTACAGTTCATCAGCTTACACCCTTAGAGAAACTGTTTAAAATTCTTCCTGATTATACGTTTCTTAAAACTTTTGGGTGTTTGTGCTTTCCTATGCTAAGGCCTTATAACAAACACAAAATTCAGCCAAGATCATCTCCTTGCATTTTCTTAGGTTATAGCTCAACACAAAAAGGCTATAAATGCATTGACTCATCAGGAAAAGTCTATATATCTAGACATGTACGGTTTGATGAGACTTCTTTTCCTACTTCTGAATTCTTTAAAGCTGAAAATTGTGTTGAAAATACCAATGTGACTAGTAGTCTAAACATAGCCCCTTCATTGTCTGCTCAAACTAGTCCATATTCTGCTCCTACATTGTGTCAAGACAATGCTTCTCGGTTGTCCAATGTTTCTTGTTCATCAGCCGGTCCAAACGAAGGTCCATTGGACACTTTGGTGTCTCCAATGCCTATAACTTCTGCGTTAGCCCCTTCCTCTCCAAACGATTCTCACACAAATATTCCCTCTAACCTTGAACCAAACAACAATACTTCCAACTCATCTTCTGTTCACAGTGAACCTGAACCAATGCCAGCAGGTGCTAGGATAGCAAATCAACACTCAATGGTTACTAGAGGAAAGAATGGGATTCGAAAGCCTAAAGTATTGTCAGCTGAATATGTTGAGCGTGAACCTTCATCTGTCAAAGAGGCAATGAAACATCCTCAGTGGGTTGAAGCTATGAAGTGTGAATATGATGCCTTAATAGCTAATGATACATGGCAAGTTGTTGCTTCTCCAGCAAATAAGAAGGTTGTTGGGTGTCGATGGGTGTTCAAAATCAAAAGGAACACCGATGGAACCATTGCTCGATATAAAGCTCGACTAGTGGCTCAAGGGTATACTCAGGAACCAGACATTGACTACACAGAAACATTTAGTCCTGTTGTCAAACCGGTGACTATTCGAGTTTTGTTTACTCTTGCATTGGCACATAAGTGGCCACTTAGGCAAGTTGATATTAACAATGCTTTTCTTCATGGAGTGCTTAATGAAGAAGTCTATATGAAGCTGCCTCCAGGTATACTATCTGAATCTTCTTCTAATATTGTGTGCAAACTGAAAAAGGCAATATATGGCTTAAAGCAAGCACCTAGGGCCTGGTTTGAAAGACTAAGCACTGTTCTTAGGACTATTGGTTTTTGTCATTCTATTGCTGATTCATCATTGTTAGTATACAACAAAGACAATATACAATGCTACATTCTAGTGTATGTAGATGATATTGTTATTACAGGCAGCTCAACTCCCTTCATTGATAAGGTGATAAGTTTGTTGAATAATCAGTTTTCACTAAAAGATCTTGGTCCACTTGAGTACTTTCTTGGTGTTGAAGTCACTCGTCTAAATGATGGACGAATGTTCCTATCACAGAGAGTATATTATGGATCTATTGCACAAGGTTAATATGCATCAAGCTCAGGGCATGTCAACTCCTATGATTGGAGGTTCGGTTATCTCAACATATGGAGGTGAAAAGTTTACTGACACTCGATTATACCGAAGTACAGTTGGTGCTCTTCAATATGCAACATTAACCAGACCAGAGATCTCATATAGTGTGAACAAAGTCTGCCAGTTTATGCATTCTCCAAGTGTAGCACATTGGAAAGCTGTAAAACGTATCCTAAGATACTTAAGCTGGAACGATACATCATGGTTTGATGTTCAAACACCTGTCTTCTCTTCATATACATGGGTATGCTGATGCTGATTGGGCATCAGATCCAGATGATAGGAAGTCTACATCAGGTTTTTGTGTATTTTTTGGAGGGAATCTGATTCAATGGGCATCGAAGAAACAGACAATCATATCCCGGTCAAGCACTGAAGCCGAATACAGAAGTCTAGCTCATGTATCTGCTGAGTTGATATGGCTTGAAACTTTGTTTCGTGATCTAGGAATCAGATTACAAACTCGACCGACAGTATGGTGTGACAATCTTAGTGCTGTGCACTTAAGTGCGAATCCAGTTCTACATTCTCGAACAAAACATGTTGAGATTGACATCTATTTTGTTCGAGATCTAGTGCTGAATAAACGGATATCGGTCTGTCATCTACCAGCTTCTGCTCAGATTGCAGACATCTTCACCAAACCTCTTTCACCTGCTCGTTTTGCTCCTCTAATTTCCAAGCTCAATGTTGTGTGTTCTACGTCCATTGGCTTGAGGGGGGATGTTAAGAGAGCTCACTAAGCTCACCAAGCTCTCAGCTGTTAGTACTGTTAATTGGTTGTTATAGGTGGTTTATCCAACTAATTGTTAGCCTAAATGGTTAAGAGGTTAAACAGCTGTTAATTAGTTTTTTATTACTGTTTTGTACAAGTCTTTAAATAAGCTCTTGTACACTTTGGCCAATCATCTGAATAACACTTCTCTAATTCTTGTTGGCCATTTCATTCTCTCTTCTTCTCCTTTTCAATAGTTTGGTTGTTCGTGGGTCAATCTCTTTTGGACCAGATGGGATTTCTTAGACTTGATTTTCATTGTGTAAAATTCAACCCATATAACCATATTAATTTAAACAATTTTCATTCCGTCGAATTCAATCCTTCTTTGCTCGGTCAGAAGAAAGTTGTAGCTTTTTCTGTCACGAATTAAATTACGGATAAAAACTATTTGTTTGAGAAGTGGTAAAATTTGATATTTTTAACTTATTTATGATCTTTATTTAAAAATAAAATAAAGTAAAAATCGGAAAAATCAAACCATAAATCTCTTAATTTTTAACACCTTTATTATATCGGTTGATTTTAGTTCACTTGACCCATTTATCTTTCACTTTACTCACGTACATTCACATTCACATGATTTAAATTATTGTAATTTGTTTAGTTTTGAATGATATTTTTCAATTGTTCTTTTTGTTCTTTTGTTATTTTAAAACATATTGTTTTTTATTATTTTTTTAGGAAATATTATTCTTTTTGTTATGTACAAACGTAATGAGTGGAAGTTGAGCAAACATAAGTCAAAATTAAGTTTGTTATTCTTTCGGTAAAAACAGGATTATGCAATTTAGAACATCAAAAAATGTCTTTGACTATAAAAAATATTAAAAAAGGAACAAAAAATATGACTTTCTGCTCTCTTTTTTCAAGTGTTTTGAAAAACTAAATGTACTTTCTTAAATTAAATAAATAAAAAGAAAGTTAACGCATTTGAAATTAGACACAAAAAGATGCAAAATGTTGATGGAAAAAAAATAAATAAAAAGACAGAATACTGTAGTTAGTACACAACATTATTATTTTAGCATTGGACTTTGTAATAAACTTCACATGGTGACACGAACAAGAGTGGGGACTTTGCGGTAATGCAATCAATATTACTTTTTTTTTTTTTTTTTTTTTTTTTTTATGTCCGTGATTGTTTGGGCCAGCTTGCGTGTAAGAGTGCACCTCGACTAATGTTACGGGACATACACTTGTAGGTATTAATTTGAAATTAATTCCTAGATAGGTGATCACCATGAGATTTGAACACATAATCTTATGCACCTTCAAATCCTCTAATGATCAATTGGGCTACCCCATGATAGCTATATGTGTTTCTATTTGGACTCCATAGATAATTGTTTTATTTTCAGTGGTTGCAGTGCTTCTTTTCAAACTCTAATTTCCTCATTTACTTCCTTAATGTGGTGCGTTAATTACACGATTATATTGCAAAAAACCCAATTTTGAATTTATAATCAATAGCAAATTAAGAGTGGAAGTGAATGCAGAGAAGTTGTTCCCAACTACTATGGATTTAATTACTCAATCCCATTTTCTTTTTAGTAATGAATTTTTTTGCATTTTAAAATAATGTCCCACTTTTTTTTTTTTTTTTTTTTTTTTTTTTTAAGAAAGCACATTCCCTTAAGCTTTATGCTTTTTTACTTTTTCATTTATTTTCTTCATTCAACTTTTTAAACACAGTTTGAAAGTTGGGTTAAAAAAAATCACTTTTGCAACTAAATTCAGATTCAACTTTTAATTGTAAGACCCTTTCTTGAGCCATCAAAAAAAAAAAAAAAAAAAAAAAAAAAAAAAAAAAAAAAAAAAAAAAAAAAAAAAAAACTTAGGCCACTGGTCAAAGTGGGTCGACTGCTAATGACTACTGTTTCTATTGCTGACTAGGCTGATGTGGCAAATTGGGGCTCACCTATGTCCCATGAAAAGTGAGTATTGAGTTTGAGTGGGCCATGTCATTGGTCCAAATTCTCTCCTCTTTTTGTTCTTTTTTTGTTTTTTTTTTTTTCAATTTATTTACTGAGTCATCCCACTTTTGACCACATCTTTCACCCTCTCATGTACAAAGTGAGAAAAAAAAAATCATTGTATAAATGAACCATTTTGATTCTTTAATACTTTTTTAATAACTTAAATGCAACTGATTCAAATTAATGTTTTGTATGTAGTTAAAAGAAAGCTTGTATTTAGTTGCAAGAGAGAAAAATAGGGTTTGTTTGTTGATGGACAACTCTAATGATGTTGAATGTTAACAAAAGTAATATCTCAACCATCATGAGTAGAATGTCACATTGTATATTCTCGCTCAATACCAAAAATTGAATATACATGTAGTTATTTATGGGTAAAATCTCTACTTTTTTTTGGCAAAAATTAAAGAGACAGAGATCAAAGAACCCTCAAGCGGTTAACCGTCGGGATCTTCGACGGTTTCGATTCTTGGATCTTCAACTGTTTAATGCATACCTACTCTACATTTCATTTCATCTTCTACAAACTGTATCTGTTGAAAAAAAAAACTTCAACTGTATTTATGTTAAGGTTATTGGACTGTTATGGTTATTTGTTTGCATTGGGCTTGCTCTTCTCTCTTTAAATAGCCTTTGGGCTTTCAATAATATGAGTCAACTAACTAAATGACTAGATTGAAGAAACTTATTCAGAAAATAGTTAAAATTATTTTGGCATTAAATAAATATCTTCATTTATTTTTGAAAAAAAATAATCAGTTAAATGATAATGGAGCAATATACCCCTTCCATTATATTTTGTTTTCTTTCTTAATTATTTAAAATTAGATTATCTTGTTGTAAGACTCTTATTTTTGCTTACTCTCTAAGGTATTTTTCGAGTATTTATGTTTTATTTATTAGTAATTAATGTGTATTTATGTTTGAGTTTTCTGGTTGGAACTTTATAGCAAATGGTCATTTTACAATCCTCCACTAAGGATTGTTTGTAGTTAAAGGTTGTTTGTCCCTATGGTGTTTGCACGTACGAACGGTTCAAAGTTGAATGCTTTAAACTTCATGTTGTTTTATTGTAAACTATTAATGATTTTTCAATATATGAAGACTTGTCTAGGTGGAGTTTGAAATGATACCAAGCGCATCTTATTTGTAAGGAACAAACTTCATGTGTAAGAACGAGAGTCGAACTTGCTTATACCGATCATTGACGATTTCATCCACTAAATCATACTTGGCGCAAAAGTAAACTATTTAATGGGAAGTCATAACTTTTAGAACCTCTCGAATCGTGAAATGGAGATAGGATATTAAACACGTAGGATAAATTTTCTTGTGTTGAGTAAACATCCTTCGAAACAAGATAGGAAAAGGAAACAGACTTATTAGTTATTACAATGAAGTTTCACATAGCTTTAATTACCAGAGGGATTGATAAGAACTTATTTTGGAACCATGGGTGATAAACTTCAGCCCAATGCTATACTTAACAAACACATTATACAAACTTTTTATGATAGTCATACATCTCTTTCCCTTATATTTCTGCATGGTGTTACACTTGCACCACATTTTGAAATCTACCTAAAAAAAATCAACCAAAAATCCCCACATAGAGCAAACTTTCATTTTACACACAAAACCAACAATACAAGTATAGATTCCCCATTCACCCCTCCTGTACAAACTCGGTTGCTGTTTCTTCAGCTGAGCTCGATTGGCCATTTCATTCCTCAACAATGGAGAAGTCAGGCTCTTCCGGCTTCTGCAACGAGCTTACGTCCCCGACATTCGACACACAACGCTTATCCATCCCCTTTCTAGTGTTGTTTCCTGAACATGCATCTACGTTTGATGCAGTTGGTGATGAAAGTGAGGACTCGGGCGTAGTAGCTACATAGCTCTCTCTAGCAATGAGCTCAGCTCTTTCTTTGCGTCTCTTATATCGCCGCCATGCGGCTTGAACAAAGCACGCAGCCCAAGTTCGCCATTGATGCGAGTAGAATCGAAACTTGTGTCTCACTTGTTTGCTGTGGAGTCTTCTGAACTGAGAGGATACAAATTTCAAGTCCTCTGCTATGAGAGCAAATGCTTCTACTTCCGAGAGGGCTTTCACCGTGCGAGTGGAAGAAGGAAGTACAACACTCGGACGAGGGTCGAGAGCCCAAGTTAGCAGCTCCTCGCCACAGAAATCACCCGGGCCGATACGACAAGAGTTGAAAAAACCAGTTCTACCTCCATTAGTGGTGTATGAATCAAGATGACCTCTGATTATGAATAGCATTTCATTCACCGGGTCGCTTTCTCGCACAAGAAACGTGCCTTCTGTGCTCAATGCAGGTTTAAGTCTCTCGCATATAGCATCTAGCATTCTTTCATCCATTTGATCAAACAATGGAACCTGCAAAAATCAAGGAACACAATTCACAAGGAAGAATCAGTCATTGTAATTCATGAGTAATCATTTGCATCAATGCTCCACCGTACTGATGTAAATTTATATGTGAAACTTACCCTTCGAACGATGTCGAGGCAGAGGTGACGTTTTATGTCTCTTCGAAGATCCAACGGAAGGCTTCTAAGCAGCGCTTCTTCATCGACTCCTCGAGTTGTTACCCACTTATACTGATCATATCTGCGAACCGAGTGTCTGAGCTCTGGAGGTAGTTGCCTGTGATGCATCCATTGTTCTGTATCAGTTCTCCTTATTCTCCACTCTTCTAACCGAACAGTCGTCGATTGGAGGTATTTCTGAAAACAAAATAAGCATTTATAATTTACACATCTTCAAGCAAGGTTGTGATTTTAATATAATGTAACTATGCATAACATAATTATTTAGTGCCTGAATGGCTTACCTGCATATTGCCAATGAGCAATGCAAACAGAACCAGTCCAAGAGTTGCCACAATTATGGCAAATATTATTTCACCAACTGAAGTACTTGTGGCAAGATTTTGTCCCAATGAACTACAATACATTTAGATAAAAGAAAGTTCAGTTTTGAATTTTTCATGTCAAACTCTTTAGGGACTAGAGTGTCACAAGTAAGCCAGAAGAAACGCGCCTTAAACACCCACAACAATGACACATAAATGAAAAGTTAAACCATCATAGGTTGACGTAGTGGTGAAAGATGGCTTTGGGGATTCAAAAGATTATCGGTTCAATTCATGGTTGCCCCTTACCAAGGAAACAATTTCCTACATGTTTCTCTGACATCCGAATATCGTAAGGTCGGGCAATATATCCGATGAAAATACTTGTGAGCTTATGAGAACCATATGAAAACAGAAATTTATATCAACATAATCAATGCAGGATTAGCTCACCTG
This sequence comes from Sicyos baderoa, assembly GCA_037832685.1. Lineage (NCBI taxonomy): Eukaryota > Viridiplantae > Streptophyta > Magnoliopsida > Cucurbitales > Cucurbitaceae > Sicyos > Sicyos baderoa. The sequence goes on from JBBMEF010000003.1 coordinate 7,792,586, forward strand.
AGATTTTTCAGGCCCCACCAAAGGCAGTAGAAATACTTGTTGAAAAATGGTGAGGTTGTGACATGGAAAGTTATTGCATCGCCATATATACCAAGTTGATAAAAGGGATTATCTGGATTGCATGAATTTTAATGTTGCTCGTGTTAAACCACGAGTCCCTTCGAGGGTCTTCGACCTTACGACAGTCGAAGAATCCGTCATTGCAAGATTTGTCAAACTTACAAAGTCTTCTCCAGCATGCTTCTTGTCGCTCAATCGAAAGAAGGTACCAACAGGATCCTAAAACCTTTGAAGAGAATAAACAAGTCAAATAAGTTATTTGTTCCACTTCAAAGCTTAATACAATATGTGTTATTCTTCTACTTACATGGCTTGCCAACATATAAAGAATCAAGTTATAAGCAGCTCCAGCCCATGCTGTTTGTGTCACAAGTCCAGTGGCCTTAACAATTTGTGTTGAGAGAGGAAACATGAGAAAAAGCCTTGGGAGGTACTGGACTATGAGAAAGAACCTTAGAAAGTTCTTGGTGTTTGTCATTGTTGAACCACTAAGGTTGGGGATCACAATCCATATCAGTACCTTCAAAAGCACAAAGCTTAGATTGACAATTCGTCGACCTTATATCGAAAAACCAACGAAAAAGTGATTGACAGACACATATATACCTGAGGAACTGGCAGGGCTGCAATGAAATCAATCAAGAAACCATGGTGTAGATACCTTATTGCTATCTTACATGGATCAATAACTAGCTCTCCTCTCCCAAATACACGAGAAGACGGCGCAACATAAGCGGTACGAAACTTAATGAAAATATGAATTGTGTAGAAAACATCCGATATCGATCTTATAGTAGTGAGGACGACTTCGAGATCTATTCCTATGTCGATGCAGACCTTCTCCCGGACCACGGGCAAGTAAAAGAAAAGCGGGTCTACAAACAAAGAGACTAAACAAGCTACTAAAAATATCTTGTTCCATCCCCTTATGGTTTGTCCCCTAGGATCCAATATTTTTTTCTGCACTCTCTCATAATCCTCAGAGAAAACTCTGGACAAAACTTTTGCTCCTAAGGATCTTCCAAACTTCCTAGAAACCTCTGTTCTCTTGCCGCTCGATTCGGGTATTTGTGTGCCGTCCATTTTGTATATGATCTTCTTCATGCCACCACCATTCATAGTAGGCAGGGTAGATGATTCAAGGTCATCTTTGAATCTGAAAAACGAAATATCTTTAAATCATAAACAGATAATATCATGTCATGGTACTGAAATGTCACTAATATTAGATAATATGGGATTCCACCTCAAAACCAATTGGCAATGAAGGGAATAACTCATATCTCTTACATATTTTTATGAGGTCTCTACTCTTTTTGATGTGGGATAATTTTTATTGGACTGAATACTCGTTTGAGGTTATTGGCTTTGATACCATATTAGATAATATGGGGTTCCAAATGAAAGGAGTAACCCGTATCTTTTATTTATTGTTATGAGGTCTCCACTTTTTCCGATGTGGGATCCTGAACAACTAAGTGCAAACCAAAAACGAAAAAATGCCAGAGAAAACAACATAAACATTGTCCAAAATTGAGTCAGTGATTGAAGAATGAAAAGGAAACTAACCTTACAGAGCTAGAGCTACCATAAGCCATAAAGATTTGTTAAAAATGAAAGTTGTGGCAGTAGTTGTAATGAAATCAATCTGCAACAAAAGGAAATAACATTAAAGGTCATAAGGCTGCAATAATGCTATGTTATGTGTTAGAAGAAGGATAAGTTGTAAAGGCTCTTCTTATAAAACTTAACACAAATCTTTCTTTTTATCACTCATTCAAACAACAAATCCATAAGAGAAACATGGCTTGAAACTGAGAATTTGAGTGAAAATGGGGTTGAAATGTTCAATGAAATAGACATGGGAATTAAGGAAGAGAGAGTACAAAATGATTCAAATTTATGATTTTTAAATTATGAGTATGTGAAAGAGACAGAACAAGAGAAAGACAATCCAAAACAGAAAGTCTAAGTAAGTTTCACAAAATGGAGCAATACTTGCTACTCACAACTACGCTGGCCCACTTAGGAATGTGACACTATTTGTATTACAAAATTTATAAATAAAAAATAAAATTTGTGACAATAAATATTAGTGCTATATAGAAGGTATATTTATACTCATTCCAATGAATAGGCAAGTATTGCTCACAAAATAGTGAGTACATGCTTATTTTGATTTTTAAATATTTAAACCATTAAAAAAACTTCTTTTTTTTGTTTTCCTTACTCTGTACCTGGTATTCTGTGTTTTTGATGAAGTTTTGATGATGAGTTATTTTAAATATTAAAATTAAAAGTTTAAGCCAAAAATTTGTTTGGATGTGAAGTTTTTTTTTTATAGAAATGTTAGAATCAAAAGTTTATTTTGATGCAAATTTAAAATTAGTAGATAAAAAAGAATGATTAAAAATTTGTAGTTAAAAATAAATTATTTTGAGTAGTTTTAAATGAATTATTTGAAATCAATAGTTAGAAATTAGAATTATTTTTAATAATAAAAATGTATATTTTGAATAGGTAACAAAAATTTGTTTGGATGTAACTTTAATAAGAGTTACTAAATTCTCCAATTAAATCATGGCAAATAAACTCTCTTTAGTTTTTTTTTTTTTTTTTAAAAAAAAAAAAAAAAAAAAAAACTCCTTAGTTAACTTGACTATTTATATTCCGTACAGGAATAAGAAAAAACCAAAATTGACTTCTTTTTTCTTGTTCTGATCTATTTTCCCTTTTTTTTAGATTTTTTCGTACGTTCCTGGGGAAACCTGAAATTGGCTTTTGATTCTTTTTAGGACGGATACTACTATTTCTTTTTTAATTAAGGTTTAATAGCCTTACTTCCCATCCATGTTAATCAAAAATAAAATTATCCAATGATGTTACCATGCCCATCAAAGATTGGATACAAAGAGCTTAGGTAAGAGTGGGTAAGTATTTTAAAAATACTTACCTATCCTTACAACCACATTTTTTTTTTTTTTAATGGCTTTGATCGATGGAGAGAGAAATGAAAAAGAATATGTTTCTTAATTTTCTAGGACTAAATTTGGTAATTTTCATCATCTATTAAATTTAAACTAATTATATATTTAGACATATAAAAAGTATGGAATGAATATTTTTTTTTTAGAGAACAGTATGGAATGAATATTTCCATTGTCAACATAAGTGGCCAAAATAGTATTAAACATATATTTTTTCCTCATTTCCTGATGTTTCCTAATGAAGGGAAAACAATATGATGCCATAAACTTTGAGAAATAAATGAAATATCAATGATCGGAAGTTTAAGGGCCAAAATATTGCATCTGGGTGAGTTTAGTACAAAAGATATACATAACTATCATGGGGTAGCCTAATTGGTCATAGAGGACCTTGTGGTGCATAAGGTGATGGGTTCAAGTCTCATGGTGGCCACTACGAGTTTCCTTGGCATCAAAATGTTGTAGGATAAGGCGGTATTTCCTTGGCATCAAAATGTTTTAGTTTTTTACCTCGGACAGTCACGGACATCAAAAAAAAAAAAAAAAAAAATGTACATAAAAAATGAGAAAAATACCTCTATATGATATATTTATGCAATAAGAACAATAAAATAATAGTGGCATAAGGCTCTGGACTTATATATATAATAGAGAGAGAGACAGGATTGGAACTTTTTGTGTAACTTCACTTCAATTTGTCAATAAGTTAATGTGTGGTTTGGTCTCTCTAGTATATCTTTGGGGGGCAATGTATAATCATAATTTTGACTTTTTAATTTTTTTCTCAATTTTGTTCTTCAACTTCGATATTAATTTTAATTTTGGGGATTTTTCATATACAATAAAAAAAATTCTTGAATAGCAGAATTTTTTTATAACAAAAAAGAGTGCGAGTCCCTATAAAATTATTGTTGTAACCATTGTTAAATTTATACTCAAAATCAGATTGTAAATGATAGATCTAATTCAAATCAAACCAAATAAAAGAAAGGAGAAGAGATCATAGACATCGATAAAAAGTGGTTCAGATTAACCTACTCGACTGTTCAAAATGTGAAAATATGCTCTCACTCATAATTGTCCTTAAATGATATTCAAGAGCTCATAATTAGTGACTAGGGTTTTTCTCTCTCTCAAATGTTGAAGGAGACTGGTAAAACTTTATATATAGCTCAATTACACACACTCAAATGATTAGCTTAACTAACCCCAAATTAATTCAAATTAACATAACTTATCATATGAGTTAAAATATGATGCATAATTCCTCTAATAACAACTATTAAATTATATATACTTAAATCGTGTTAACGGATCCAAACTAATTAGTTTGGCAGATTGAAACCAAGTAAAAGAAAAAAAAAAAAAAAAGGACATTTTTTAAAATATGTTATAATTAAAATTTTTGAAGGAAAAGTTGACCATCGATGATTATTTTTATAAAAATTTTATATTTCTAATAAAAATGAAATTAGTTTCTGTAAGTTAAAATTTATTAAAATTGATTTAATAAAGTTAATAACTTTAATATTACAAAATGTATATTTTTAAAATTTATAGAGGATTTGTTTTTAATTTTTTTTTAAAAGTATTATATAAGCTAATTTAAAGTTTTTTTTTGTAAAAAAACTAAAATTGAGACAAAAATAAACAAAATTTAACGTATAGTGATAAATTTTTAGAAAATTGAAATTTGTGGAAAATATATATTAAACTTTAGGTATCAAGCCACTATTTCAAGATTCTTTTGACAATTACTTTTGTACTTCAAAACGGTGGGATCATTAATTGCCTTTTTTCTATGAACTATCTTTGCCAAAAGAAATAGGCCAATAATTCCTTCCGTTATTTAATCTTATTTATGAAGTTACTTCTCTTTTTTTTTTGAGAAAATTTATGAAGTTGCTTCAAACCATCATTTTTCAAATATTATTGTTGAATAAATTTAAAATAATAATAATAATAAACCCACCGTCCTTTGAAAGTGATTTACACTTTAGCAAATAATCTAAATACTAAACATGGTCAAATTTGACCCTTAACTTTGAACATTCTCGCACCGCTTTAGAACTTGAAAATTTTCCACCATCGAGTAACTTTATATATTATAAATATTTATATTTATACCACAATACCAATATAATACATGTAAATCAAAATTTGAATACGAATTTATTATAATAAAAATAGTTTTACAAAAAATTATCATGAAATGACTTAATTGGTCAAAAAGAGTTGTTTCAAAAAAAAAAAAGTCAAAGAGAGTTTTAAAATACATAAGGTAATTTGTTCAATCTATGATAATCGTCTATTTATAAATTAATTTCCTACCAACTTTTTTAATAACCAATATCATAAGATTCTCGAGAGTCGCCGATATTAAGAAAAACATCTTTACAAATGGAATAAAGGCAAGGGAAAAAGAGAGGTGAATGACCAGGTCAGCACAACGGGCGTGTTTGTTAATATGGTGAGTAAGACAAACAAATTAAAATAAAAATGCCACGTGTCCTGCCAAACCCAATCCGACAAAGCCCAGGTGCCAGCTCAGCAATAGTAAACTAATTTCATTAATATAAAAATCAAATTTATGAAGTCAGTTAAGTACGAGGATAATTGAACGGCCCTCATGCGAGCATTAATAACACACCCATTTCTTGCTGTTTTCTGTTTTATTGCCATTATCTTACAGACTGTTCTGATTTGGCGTTGGGTCCATTTTTAACTTTCTTATTCCCCATGCATGCATAAATATTATTTCTTTCTCAAATTTGGGATTAATCTGGGATCGTGGGATTAACACTAAATTAGATAATCATAATCGCGCGACCGACTTATTCAATCATTTGTAATATATAATATATATATTTCAATTATTACACAAATAATATTTAATCAGCCCATTATAGTTTGTCTTTCTCATTCATTTTTATATCACACTAAGAATATGGTGTATTTAAACATGTTTTTTTTTTTTTTTTTTTTTTATAAAGATCTATTTATATAATGAATTGTTACTATTTTCTTTGCTATTGGATATAACAATGGATCGTGGTTCAAGTGTTGAGAGATTGGAACTTAGACACCGATCATCATTCATGTTTCGTACCCACAAAAAATTAATTGAGCCTGGCTGATTTTCGTCAATTATTATTTATTTTCTGCTCATTGATTTAAAATATATAGACTGAAATCAAAAGTTTGGGGTATGAAGATAGAACAAAAATGAAATCAATTAACAGTGTCATTTGATTATTTGTATAGTTCTATTCCACATTTATTTATTATAATTTTTTTATTTTTTTATTAAAAAATGAGTTTCGAGAGTGTGTGCAAATAAGTTTGGTGATATACTTTAGAGACCATGAATTTTGTAGTTTAGTGTCATGTCATCTATTTATCCATTCGACCTGCAATTCGTACTATTTTTTATTTGAAGCAATTTCGAATATATAACAACATAAGCCAAAATATTAGCAAAATCTAGTACATAATCATAAAAGTTGCAAAATAGTACAGTTTTAAGTTCACTGAAAAATGAAAAAGTAAAAAAAAAAAAAAATGTTGGGATGAGGGATTGCACAAGGGATGAGAAATTAGAGGAAAATTTGATTGGTTTTGAGAAGGAGTCGGACTAAACTATGTTTGACACAGAGTACTACCACTATCAAATAATATGGAAGTCAGATACCGATTTCATTGACCGAATATGATTGTGGAATTAAAATAATGCAGTACCAAAAAAGATAATCAATCACGTCACCATTTCATTTGATTTTAATGTGGTTTATTTGAATATGTAGATTTTCATATTTCTTTTTTTAATAACATAGACCTTTATTATAATATAATTGTTTTTCATTTGTACATTATTTCTTATTTTGGTTAATATTTGTCATTTCTCTTCTGGTATTTATTTTAATTTTAGACATTCTTTTAGTAAAACTACCTCCAAATATTATATATATATGGGGATTTTGCATAGATATTACAAATGGGATAAATAATTGCATAGATAGCAAAAAAATGAAAATAATTAAGTAGA
>JBBMEF010000003.1:7809974-7820308 GCA_037832685.1 Sicyos baderoa
TATAAATGAATTTTTAAAAAGAGGTTGCTATAATTTTAATAAGGGGTTGGGATTTTGCTATACAATGCAAATTCCCTATATATATTCTAATATTTTTTAAAAAAATAATGCTAAAAAATTCAATTTTTAAATTTATTCAAAGTGTTTCAATATGTTTGTATAATAATGAATACATAGAACAATTAGTTTCGTTTTTGTTTTTATTTTAAAAAAATCAATCATTTAAAATTATAGAACTCAAACTTATCACCTCTTAGTTACTAAGTTATATGGGATAGAGTAGAGTTATATTTCTAGTTAGTTATTATATTCATCTCAACCAATGAGTGTTTTTGCCACATAGGCCAGTTAGATCAAAGTTTTGACCAAAATTCAAAAAAAATTATTAATAAAAATAACACATTTGTAAAAAAAAAAATGATAATTCATATCTTGACAATTAATCTATCAAGAAGTTGACATTTAAAATAAACAGTGTTATGTCGATCCCACACCCAACTCATTATTAAAATTAATGGCAAGGTGAATATTTTATTTAGAGATCAATTATAAATTAATATTATTTGCAAACCAAAATATACCATACGTCATAAAAAGTTTTCATTTTCTGGTCTGGTCTTTCCTTCTATGTTTCTCTTCTAAAATGTAAACCAAGCAATTTTTCTTTTCTTTGAGGCTTCTCCTCCGTATTTTCTCTTTTTTTTTTTCTAATAATTTTTTATTTTTGGGTTTTATTTTTAATTTTTCTTTAGTATTTTACGAGGGATGGTTTCAAAATAAGACATGAGGTTAATGAAATTGATCCATACGGTTTTGGGGATAAGAGGAGGCCAAATATCATAGAACATAAGAGTGTTCATACATTTCCCAAAAATCAATTCAAGACAATTTTAAAGTATATATATGTCGGTCAAAAAATTGTCAATTAAACCAGTTGGTAAAAATCAACATCAACCGATGAACACCTCTCATGATACATATTGATGTTTAGAATAACTCTTGAGTTGAGTTATAATAACCTAATCTCTCCAAAATCCCCCCTAAAAACATATATGTAGAGATATGCCTTAAACTATTTGATGTCTAATAATAGTAAGGGGGTCTTACTACCCGATAAGCAAGCGGCTTTTATGTAATTGGGCAAAACCCTAACCCCATTAGACAATTGACATTCTATATTCATTTTTTCTTTGATAAAACGTTTTCTTCTCTGCCAATGAATGTAGCTAACACACCATTGATGAATCACATAAATTCAGTGTGTTTTATCTCAGTTGTTTTCATAACACATGTATAATGAAGAATGACTTCACTCACCAACCTTGAATATGCAAATAATAAATAGCTTCAACTTCAACTTCAACTTCAACTCAACTTTGCTTCTGAAGTCATTACAATTCTTCTGCTATGGCAATCAACCAAGTTATAATGCAAATGAAAACTTTTTTTTTGGTACCATTTTCCAAAAACTTTACATATTTCTCAAAATTGGGGATGTTGGGAGTTGTTGATTATTCCTCTGAAATGTTGGCAGATTCCTTTAAGCATGTCCGCATGATCTCCACAAGCTTACATGAAGCATCGAGGCAAAGCTGCATGGCCTGCGCAGTAAAGCATTATCAAATCAACTACTTGAAAGCAGTGTTATTTCCTTCTTTTCCTTACAAAAATCAAGTTCATAGTCCTGTGTTTTCTTAGTAATAATAAACCTTACAGGCTTCCATCCCATGCAAACCGATATAAAAAGCAAAAAACCAAACAATAACTTTGGAGCACGTTACATAATATTTACGAAACCAAGCTCTGTATACTGACGTAATTTTCCTTGTTCTCTAGTCCCCAAGGGGTGGCGTAGCGGTCGAAGGCTTGGATTTTGAAAGTGTGCTTACCTCAAGGTCTTAGGTTCGAGGTTCACCTGTTACATTAATTTGTAGATACCTGCCATATTTACATTCTTTCGATGTCTCTTGGTGCCTAGCTTAGGGACAAGTGTGGTTACTTCCAAGTATAGTGGAGCGAAGCTCCGATTTCCCAGTTTCCAAAAATAAAAATCTTGGTTCTGTAATTTGCATGGAAACAATTTTAAACCTAAGAAGCTTTTTATTTTTTATTTCAAAGAAATCCTTCTCAACAATGTCTATAATCTAAAATGATTCTAATCATCATGAATAGGCCTAATCGTCAAAAGGATTTTAGAGAACCAAGAGGTTATGAGTTCAATTCACGGTCGTCACCTATCAAGAAATTAATTTCCTATAGATTTTCTTCAAATGTTGTAGGGTCATTGTCCTGTGAAAATAATCGAGATGCTTATAAGGTGGTAGACACTCAAAAGATGATGCAAAAAAAACCACCCGTAAAAAGTAAACATTTAAGAAGAAAAACAAAAGAAGTATCAAATGATGCTTCCATACTAAGCACTTAGAAAAACAAAAGCAGTATCAAATGATGCTTCCATACTAAGTACTTTCTTCAGCATGAATAACTTATAAAACAATTTTGTTTTTGAACAACGCATCGCTTGCGACTTTGAAGGGGTGTTGAGAGACAACTTAAAAGTTGATGTTTACCTCGTTAATTTTAGCAGTTGACCATTCGCCTGTAATAGTGAGCTGAGTGACTTCGTAACGAGATGCCATACAAGTTATCATCAGACTTCCATCTTGGTAGTTTTCCTCTTCCAACATTGGATCAATAAGAAGATTCTTTCCCAAGCAGCTCTAGTAAAAACAATGACAGTAATTGTATCAGAATTTTAAGTACAAGACTCGTAAGGTAGACAATAATGACTTGCATGGGCATGATATATAATAAAGAACCATCAGTTTATAACATTAAAATATCTTCCTCAATTGCAGAAAGAAAAAAGTAGGCCAGGAAACACAAAAGACTATGATCTTCTTTTAGGATTAAATTATCAGCAACCCAATACCTGTATATATTCAAAACTGTGTGCAACTCAAAAGGCTTGTTGTTGGAAAAGAAAACGCATAATACTTGAAACTAAATTAAATGCATGAAGCAGAAAGGTTTATTTTTTTTGGATGAATAAACGATTTCATTAAAAATGAAATAGGAGGTTCAATAGAACGAAGCAGAAAGGTTTATGTTGTAAATACAACTAGTTATACTAGAAGCGGGAGAGTTACGAATGTTGACATGCATACCACAGAAACTGAGGCAACAAGATCATAAAGCATAATCCCGGCATCGGCAAGAGCAAGACTGGCACATGATATTACAACAGGAAGATCACCTGCAACAACAAAATATCAATCTAGAGAATAGGTAGCAAAACTTGAATGCTTTTAGTTTTACATCAGAAGTATAAAATCTGAAGGTGCTGCAGATAGGAGAGGAGAAAACTAGTCAGCTTTAGCTCCAAAGTGATTGATTGCAAAGCTATTGCTAAAAAATAGTTAAGTGACCCAACAAGAACAACCAACATTCTACACCTAAGTTAATGGACCATGTTTTAAAAAGAAAGACAAGAACTGGCAACTGATGTTTCTTTCCCATCATGAGAATAGAACATGATTCTTTTGAATCTTTTCAAAAGGGTCTTCGTTTGTTATAATTCATAATTGCAAAAAAAATTAAGGGAGAATCCTGGTTCATGTTCATCAATCAAAACCCAATTCAACACAATTATTATTATCCATGTAAAACTTACTGCCTCCAGATTCCAAGACCAATGCAAATACATCCACGGTTGTCTTGGGAAATGTCTCCAACATTATTGCTCCTTCCAAAGCTTTAAGTAGCATTGAGGAGAACTCCTTGTTTTCGGATCCCTAGTAATACGAAGTTTTTCAGACAAAATGAGATAATCACATTCACAATTACAACACTATAAACTATATATAACATAACAAGGGCGATATCGTTCACACACTTGTCCTCGAACTGGAGTGGAAAATGTTGTATAACTGACACTACAATTGAGCCGGCCAATATCACTGTACATCATTGCCTTCTTACTTTCTCTAGGGCCAAATCTGATGCAAGGAATGCAAACTTTAAGTAAAAAAGGGGAAAACACAAAATTGAGTATAAAAAGATTTAAATGATAAAAGTACAGGAATAGCAAACTTATCAGATTTTTTTTTTTTTGATATCCGTCGAAGGCCAGCTTTCGTGCACCTCGATTAATGTCACGAGACATACCGCCTCTTGCAACATTTGGATGCCAAGGAAACCGTAGGAAATTAATTCCTAGGTAGGTGGCCACCATGGATTGAACCCATCACCCCAAGGCCCTCTTTGACCAATTGAGCCACTCCAGGAAAAGTTAGCAAGTTCATGAGATGGGTAGTTCCACATTGGTAATGAAAGTGTCATCAGCACTTACACAGAAACAATGACCTTGGTATTACCGAACTCGGCATAAGCAGAGCCCGAAGCAGCATTTACAGCACCAGTCCTAAAAACTGCAATGTGAAATGCCCACTTGAGTTTCTGTATGAAGATAACAAAAACAAAGAAATAGAGAGAGAGAGAGAGAGAGAGAGAGAGAGTTAAATGACATACAAGCAGGACGGCACTGGTGGAAGGTTCGGGCATCTGGGCGAACCCAATCGCCGCCGTGGGCTCTGGTTTTGTGGGTGGTTGGAGACGGATAATACGTGGTCGTAGCTGGTGTCGCTTTTTTCGCCATTCAGAATGCCACAAATTTCCTGATTGGCGGCCTTCATTAGCTATTTCGTATCGACGAATGCACAATCGGTGGATATCAAAATCGGAATTTAGGGTTCAAGACAAAAAAGAAGCATACCTGCCGCCGTCGGCCCCCCGATCAAGAATGGTTTCCTTTCTTCTAAGAGATTCAAAACAACCCGAGATTGAAAAACTGAACCTTCGAAGCGGGAGAGAGAGACGCCGGTGCAATAATAACGAAGCTGCTGTGTTATATATATATATATATACACATACATATATTCAAGGTAAATTGTAAATTTGCTTATTGAAGAAAAATAGTATTTTATTATTAATTTTTCATAAGAATAAAATAACTACACATTTAAGTTACAAATGAAAAATTAGCGCCAAAGAGTTTGTTTTATTTATTTTTTATTTTTTTGATTATAAATTGGGGAAGAGAGAACAAATATTAATTTTTTTAAGATGAGTTGTTGGATAAAGAGTTAGTTTGAAGAATTATTTCGAATAATTAAAAATTGAGAGTTGTAATAAAAAACTTGTTCGGATGTGATTTTTTTTATAGAAGAGTTAGAAACAATAACTTGTTTGAATGTTAATTTAAAATGAATAATTAAAAAAAATTAGAAATAAGTGGTTAAAAATGAGTTATTTTAAGAAACTAAAAATGAATAATTAGAAATGAAGAGTTATTTTGAGTCATTATAAATGAACGATAAAAAATGAGGAGATATTTTTAGTAATAAAAATTAGAGTTGTTTTGAGTAATTTCAAAAGCTCTTTTTGGATGTAGTTATCTTCCAGAGTAGTACTCATTCTAAATCCTTCCTAAATTCAGCAAACAAAACAAACATTCCCTCGTTCTTTCCTGACTTTTAGTTGTTTAATAAAGTATTCTCTTTTAAAAAATTACCAAAATTAAGAAATTAATGAATATAATCCTCCTATCTCACGGCTGTTATAAAGGAATTGGTGACCAATAAAAGTTATTACAGAATCGATTTCAATCTTCAAGAGATATAACAGAGAAAAAAGAAAAGAAAAAACTTTGACATAAATTTCTTTATAGGATTTCTCCTCAACAATCTCTGTACATGACTCATTAAGGCCCCGTTTGATAACCATTTGGTTTCTTGTTTTTGGTTTTCAAATTTAAGCCTATTATCTCTTAAATTTACTACAATATGCTCCATCCTTCCTACTATTTATCCATCTTTCTTTAAGAAAGTAGGAGAATACTAACCAACTTTTAAAAACAAAAACAAACTTTAGAAAGCTACTTTTTTTTGTTTTTAAAAGTTGGTTGGTCTTCTCCTACTTTCTTAAGGAAAATACATGGTAGAAAGGATGAGACAAATTGTATGAAATATGAGAGAAAATAGGCTTAAATTTGAAAAACCAAAAACAAGAAATCAAATGGTTATCAAATGGGGCCTAAATGATACAGCCTGTTCTTCACGGTTTTCCCCTTCCTTTTGTTTTATATGCAAAGGTTGGTGGGGAAAGCTGAAAAAAAAATACTTTGGGATCTATTGATTTTGTGGTGTCTATTTTGATCAAGTTTCTTTTGCCTCATAGGGAGATTTAACATTCACAATGCAGAATGACTCGAACCGAGGCTCAGTCAAGTCTACTGTTTCATCATCCGGGGCTTCAATATTGCTGCCCTTTAGAGTTGAGGGTACTAGTCTTTCGATATACTCCGAAGAAACGATGTCTTGGCTGCCATTGTTGCCAGCACAAAGTGAACGATCAATCTCCAACGGTAGTGAATAGCGATCGACCCATTTGCGGGATGAAGGTTGCCTTGACGTCACATCATCAATGAGAGTCACCTCCGTATGAACCTGTTTCTCTACAGGATGCACATCGTCTTCTACGATGTCTGGTTTACTCTCCATACTACAGGCTGACAGTCTCCCCTTTACAGATCAACCAAAAAGAATTGTTAAACACTTAACTAGTGTGCGTGTAATAACCACGTAAATCCTGGTCGAATATATCAGAGTGCTAGCTCATCATTAACAGAAGTATTTTGAAAAAACACAACAAAAAGTCATACAAAGAGAACTGTCTTAATTGAGCAATCCATCTAAGAGATAAATTTAGCAGCCATTGGACATGCTCCATTGTAGCTGTTAAGTTTGTTAACTACAGCCGTTGGATTTTAACCCAAGGTGGTTAATACATTATGAAAGTGCTATAACAGTTTGCCATTTTTTTAATACTATGTCCAGATGGTTCTTAGATTCCCCTGAGATGATGGGTTATACAGCCGCACAAGTAATCCGTGTCACCCGACAAAAGTTCTACAAATTGATGCAAAGTTAAAGATAACTAACATGACTTACCTGCAAAACATTAGCAGAGATGTTATTCCTTCTTGATTTATCTGGAGTTATATTTGAAAGAACTTGAACAACTTCAGTCATGGTAGGTCTAGCATCAGGATCCAACAGCAGGCACTCCTTCGCTAAATATGCCATTATTTGCATCTCTTCCTCCGGGAACATTCCATCTAAATGCGGGTCGGGCAACTCAGTTATGACTCGCCTACTATTTTGCAACCGGGGAGCAGCCTAGAGGAAGATAAAAAGAGTATTCTCATCTGCATTAGTAACTGATTTGGAGGGAATTTCAAAAAAATAGTAAGGCATATGATTATTTCGTTTACCAAAACGAAAATGAAGTACATACTTAAGAAAGCTTATCTTGTAATGAATCTAGTATACTTTTTTTTTTATACATAATGAATCTAGTATACAACTAATGAACATAGAACTTTCAGAAATAAGAGGCCTGATCATGGATAATCTCATCATACAAACATGAAACAGAGAGGAGAGCCATATTTTTTTCTAGAATTAGCATATAATAAAGTGTATTCTACCCATATTGCAAGGCTTTGCTCTCCTTTGCTTTCTGATTTATGGATGGGATGCTGACCCGTTATAAGCTCAAGAAGAACTACTCCAAAACTAAAGACATCAGACTTCAAAGACGCTCTGCCAACAATCGCATACTCCGGAGCAAAATAACCAAAAGTCCCCTGCATTCTTGCAGGAGAACTGGAACAGCTAGGAAGATCATCGCCTCTTAACCTTGTAGCCATACCAAGGTCTGTTATCTGTCCATGCATATGAGCAAATTAGGATTACTAATTTACAATACCAAAATAGAAATAATACTTCAAAACTTCGATCGTAAACCCTATCGAGAACCAGATATCTACTCATCGAATATCATGAATGATAATTAAGTTGTAACAACAGCATAGGTTATCATCAAAAGGTTTCCAGTTCATTTTACGGATTTTCATCGTATCTTACTTTTGCTCTCCAATCTTTATCCAAAAGAATATTTGTTGACTTGACATCTCTATGCAGAATCCTGGGAGCAGCTGCTTCATGGAGATATTCCAAGCCTCTAGCAGCTCCTAAAGCAATTGTAACACGAGTACTCCAATCCATTCGTTTCCCCGAAGCTGCATCCAAACAGTCTCTAAGATTACCCTTTGGCATGTATTCATATACCAAAAGCCTTTCAGTATGTTTCCCCCTTGATTCTGTGCAATAACCGAGTAGAGGCACCACGTGACAATGATGAAGTCTTGATAACAACTGTATCTGAACGGCACAATGAGGAAGAATATAAATAACAATATTATTCTGCCATGAGATATGAGGGAAAATTGGGTCAAGTGATTAAGATGGAGTGGAGCTAATACTTCTGTTAAGAACAAGTAGTCCACATCCGGCCCTCCTAGAATATTGAGCCGCTTTACTGCCACTGTTCTACCCTCCTTCAACTCACCACGATACACAAAGCTACTTCCCCCACGCCCTACGAGATGGGAGCTTGAAAACTTATTTGTTGCATTTTCCAACTCCGAGTAAGAGAACTGGGTGATGATCCCATACATACTCCTAGATTTAGTTTTCAACAAGCATTGGTTTATGTAAAAGCATCCTGCAAAATAATAAGGCTATCAGCTAAGTAAAGTATATGAACAAGTGAAGAAATTGATTTACGAGATGCTAACGAGACAAATTCTCGCATGTGTGTATACAGAACAATAAGAGTAAACTTAGGCATATGAATGCAATGTCAATACGTTTAATAAGAAATCCATGGATGAAAGCTCATAAAAATTAAAAAAAAAAATAAACCCCAGTAAAACTAGCATACCCTTGGTGCTATTCACCGGGGAACTCATCATAATCTTGCTATCTTGTGTTAAGGAGCTCCTGTGACTAATTAGATTGGTCAAGCTGTTGTAGCTCATTTGATTATCTAATGAAAATATTGGAGTTCGAACGCGGCACTTGTCCCTTTGAGAAAGATAGCAAATCACTAAGACGAGGAATGCTAATGTTATGATTATTACGCATAGTAAGAGAACAATCACAACCACATTGCTTGAAAGATGCCTTTTAGAAGATGGTAACTCTGGAAGCAGTCCTGTAAAGAAGCAATAAAAATGTTAAAGGAAGTTATTACTTTTCACGAGACCAACATAATACTATATGAAATTTATAGTCATTTTCATTTATCCACAAGTTATGTAAAGGTCAAAGCGAATTTAACATTCATAAAAACATAGAAACGGTGCAAAAGACTAGGATAAAACATAACTATTCCACATTCAAATATTATATATATTTTTCTATAAGAAACAAAACATTTGATTGATAATAAAGAGCTTTACGCATTCAAATATTTTATATGTAAACACAACTTAAAGAGCTGCCAAATTTCATAATTAAACAATAAACAATCAACAACCACAAAATTGCAGTGCAGTGCAAGCAAGAATCAAAAGCAGTAATATGTTAAATTATTGAAGGCAAGTTACCAAATAGAATACGATAATTTAAAATTTAAAATAAATATATTAAAAAAAATCCTGATAACAATCTAAAAAGAATTCAATAAATGCTGAAAGTTACTAAATGATTTTTGCTATTTTTATCAATTAAGAAAAATAGTTTATATACATAAACTCAAGCTTAATTGCTATTTCTAAAATTGACCCTAGCCTTTATTAGCCACTAATCACTCAAGAAGACAACTACTTAGATACACATGCACTAAAAATAATTAACGAAGTGAGAGATTGATATATACCAGACGAGCAATTGCAGGACGTAAAACAGTTAGAATCACGGTGATCGGCTGCAACTTTTGGAAATCCATCAGTTGCACAAATGCATGTCCACAATCCCACCCCCCCAACATCTAAATTGACGGGCACGTGTAATTAGTATTTCACATTACTCAATAGCTGAATCAATGCACTCCCAAGAATCAAAGTAATAATGACTAAAATATCATATAAAAATGAGATGGCGACCACAAAATTTCTCAAGAAGAGCCTTTGTAAGAATATATGATACATATAGAATCTTTATAACTGGTTAACTTCAGATGTGATTGCATCATTTTAGCAAGGGTAAGTGCTTTTCACCAATGTTTCTGAAGGATGTGATGCCAAAAACTAAATTTCAGCAAAAAAAAGAGGAGAATACTAAAGATGATATGCTGATTGACATAGAATGTGGAGAATTCAGATGATGCTAACTGATACCGATCCAAAATAGAGGTTTTTAGCCCTGAAATAAGGTGTTTTTAAGCATATTTTTAGAGCATATCATTCATATTAGAAGCCTAGATCA
>JBBMEF010000003.1:7829182-7845797 GCA_037832685.1 Sicyos baderoa
ATTGCTGCAATATTAGATAAATCCTATGAAATGAAGAGAAACACGAACACCTAAGCAAAAGCAAAAGCTCCAAATGCGAAATCACACGAATCGAACAAGACAGATCCACGAAAACATGAGTAGAAGCTCCTAAACACGACATTAATGGAACAGATTAGTGGAGAAAGAGAGAAAGAAGATAGATATCGGAGGAAGACGAAAGCGCGTAAGAATGAGATAGAAAACCTTAGGCAATGAAGAGATGCGATGAACGGTGATGAACGGCGGTGAAGAGCTGCGATGAACGGCGGTGAAGAGCTGCGATGAACGGCGGTGAAGAGCTGCGATGAACGGAGATGAACGGCGGCGAGAAAGAGGTTTAGAGAGAAGAAGAAAGAAGAAGAAAGAAGAAAAAGAAGAGCTAAGCTCGGGTTAGGTTTTTTTTCCAGATCTATGGCGACGGAGAACAATTTCCGTCGCCATAGACTAATCTACGGCGACGGAAAAGTTGGTCTATGGCGACGTCTTAAGTGTCCGTCGCCATAGTTTTTAGGGTTTCCCCCCAATTTTCGTTTCGGCGGGATCTCTATGGCGACGGACACTTCTTTTTCGTCGCCATAGAGTTTTTTTTTTTTTTTAAAATTAAGCTATGGCGACGGAGAAAGAAAACTCCGTCGCCATAGGCTGATTAACGGCGACGGAATGATTGTCTGTCGCCGTAGGTGATCTACGTCGACGGATCCTGTTTCCGTCGGCATAGCCTCCGTCGCCATAACCTCTTTTTCTTGTAGTGTTAAATTTTTCATGAAAATGAGCATTTTGATTATCATGTTCATTTCATGACAATAGAAAAATACGGCTTATTTTGACATTCTCAAGCATCTTAAGACTTTCATTTTAAAGATATTCGACAAGATTTAAATGTATTTCTTATGGGTAGGTTTTCAAGATTTCCACAACCAGTAAATCGTTTATTTACAATTTTATCATTCATTTTAAATTTACATTTATCAAATTTAAAATATATATTAAAAAAACTTTAATTAAAATATTATTATATGTCTCAAATTATTTATCAAATAAATTTTGAAGTATTTTTATTTAAAAAATATTTATATAATGTCCGGGCATGATAATGCACACTTATGTAGCTTAATATAAGCCACAAACTATTTTTGTTTATTTTATTAAATTGTAATTCATATTGGACGGACATTATCTTATATATCATGTTCGATTATGATATAAATATTCCTCCTTTTATTTTACTTTTCCAGAAGATGGTAACTTTGATGGTCATCACAAAACTAGTAAAATCAACAAAATGACAATCAGACACTCTTAAAACAATCCATAAATTTTAGATTTATAATAAAGTTAGAAGATCTCCAACGTCCAACCTACCTACTACAACATAAAGTTCTATTTGCACACAATAATAGTAATAAATAATAATAATAATAATAATAATAAATTAACAAATTTGTCCTTTTGTGATTTATTTATTTAGACATTAAAAAGTTTTTTTCTTTTTGTCCCAAGGCAATAATAGAATTGAACAAAAAAAGAAGAAGCAGAAAGTATATGTATATATTAAAAAATAATTGAGCTAAAAAACCAAATTGGACACTAATTGTATCACGTTAAAAATTTGTAAATTAATAAGAGATTCATTAAAGCTCAGTGAATCAATTTAAACTATTTACTAAAACTTTATTTAAAAATGACAACCCATATCTTTGATCTAAATCAAAAGATCTAATAGAAGCTATCTTAATAATTTTAATTTCACTCATATTTCAAATAGAAAATATTTTTGAATAATTTTCAATAAGTTTAAAAATACTTCACACCTTCAAAAAAAAAAGTATTATTTATGAGAAATTTTATTTATTTATTTATTATTATTATTATTTTATAATAAAAAATGTTGTTTTTTATATATTTATAAAAAAATTAAACATTAGTTGGATTCAAAACTGAACCGAACCAACTAAAAATCTAACCAATAATTCTATGTTTTATTAGATATTGAATCGAATCTATTTTTGAAAAACCGAATTCATCAATTTTTGGTACATAAACCGAACCGAAATCAGTATCTCTTTTTATATACTCATGATCTTTCCTTTATTTAACTAATATGAGATACTTTGTTTGCATCCTCACCATTGTAATTCAAATATTTATCTTGCAGAATTTATAGTGTACTAAACTTGTTGAGATCATCATGATCCATGACATGCCAAGAGGAGAGAAGAGTTTCCAAAATAAAATAAGGTAACAAGTGAAATCTTTCATTAAAGCATATATTATAATTATTTAGTTTTATTCAAGCACATTCATAAACAAGGCATCACCCCCAATAAATTGCATGCTGGGTCTTTTCATCTATAGTTTCCAACAGAGAGGGGCCAAAATAAATATGTTTTTATTTATGAACTTTACTATTTTGAATATTTTTGGAAGTGCTATGTGTAGTATCCACCTTATTAAAGAGAAAGAGAGATGGAGCTGCCATTTTAGAGAAAGAAATGATCACTAAATTTCATAAGTCAAATTCACCATTCTAGCCCATTAAAAGTTTCTCAGATTTAACCCTTTTTTTTATATATACAACAATATCAAATTTAACTTATCGTACTAGTTTAGTTGGTTCCTCCAAATTTTATTAAAAACAATTTGTCGTTGGCCGTGAAAGAGAGAAATTACAAAGGTGTTTAGATGAATGATTAGATAAAGTGATTATATTAATAACTCGTTTATATGTTGTTATTCATAAATAGATTTATGGAATGATTGTATTAATAATTCATTTGGATGTAGTTATTTATTGACTAATTGTAGACAAAAACTTGTTTGGATATATTTATTTTTGTATTGATGTTCATTTATGTAGTTGATTTGAGCTATATATATATATTTTTTCTTTTAGGTTAAAATTAAATGGAATATAACTCATATTTGGCTACATAGGTGTATATTATTTTCTAGATCAATTCTTATCGAAAATTAGGCAAAGTTGGTGTAATATTTTCATTCTTAAGTCACGTAAAGTTTCTATTTAAAAAATTCACGGAGACAACAAGTTACGAAAAAAAAAAGTGTAAATGGAGATAATAATTTTATTAGTTTGAATCTAAGCTTAAACACGTGTTACACTCGGATCTAAGAAAACATGTGGGAAAATCTAAAACGAGGTTAGGAAAAAGAACATTTTTATTTAAGAGTTGGTTAATTGAGTAAGATTTATCAAATACGAAATCAAACATAACTAAGTATAATGCACATTCAAAACTAGTCCCAAAATCAAACAATATAATATTCCAAATGTTGTATTCAAATGCAAAAATACAACTAGTTGGTTACATGTCCCGATAAAGGACAATGACTTAAATCATCAAAAACATTAAATTCATTTATCAAATTGGGTGCAAAAAATGTTATATATCAAAATGGACACGAAGAGTATGAGTAAAATATGGATCACTGTCATTAATAATCACCGATAAATATGGATTACTGTCATTAATAGTCACCGATAAATAATAAGGTTATGTGACAATTATTTTATTATTATTATTTTTTATGATTGAATTGTGTGTTGTGTGAGAATTATGTGACATAATGTATACCACTTTGACTATAATCTCTAAACTTTTTTTAATTAATTGAGTCACTCCATAATAGTTTGTTATGTGAGAATTATGTGACATAATTTATAAATAAAAAAATTATGGGACAATTATAGTTTTGACAATCATTTATCACTACTTGTTTACCATAAATTTCAAAAAACACTAAAACGATGAGAAGTTAATTAGAAAAGTTAATTTTATGAGTATTTTGTATAATTAAAAATTAAAAGTTGCAACTAAAAATTTATTTGAATGTACTGTATTTTTTTGAAAAGAAGTCAGATGTAAATTTGAAATGAATAGTTATTTTGAATAGGTAAAAAAGAATATTAATAATAAAAAAATGATTAATTAAGAATAAATAATTATAAATGAATGATTATAAATGCTGATTATGAATGAGGAGATATTTTGAGTAATTAAAAATGATTGATAAGAATTAATGAGCGATTAGAAATTATGAATTATTTTTAATGGTTAAAATAAAGAATTGTTTTGAATAGTTACAAAAACTAGCTTAGATGTAGTTTTTTAAGAAGTTAAAAAATACTCATTTTAAATCCTCGTTAAAATTAACAAATAAGTATGCCCTCAAATTTTTAGCTCAATTTCAATATTAAAATATATATTATGAACATTAATAGGCCAACAAGAAAAGTACTTTAACGACATAGTGTATATTCAATAACTAAAAAATTATGTGTTAGAATCCTATATCCCATCTAATTAAAGTAGTTGAATAATTTAAAAATTATAATAATTATCCTAGATTAAAGCACATATATAGAGTATATTTGACATCCAAATATTGCGGAATATATTTGACTATGTAAGAAATTATAAATTCAATTTATAAGAATCCTAAATATATTTGAGATCCAAATATTGGTAAATACAAGTAGAGTACAGAGGACAGAGTAGTATTAATGGTAAGTTAGTAGCGTTATGAATGAAAAATAAAAAGTTGAGAAGCGAGAAATAAATGAAGGAGAGGGGCAAAGTTGTAATTGAGGGCATAAAGGAGAGGAGAAAATGGTAATTTAAGCGGGTGTTCGACCATGCACCATACACTCCACCAACCCCTCACACCTCTGTCAACGAACACACAATTCAATCATGTGACCTCTCATAATGAACACGCGGCAAATCCGCAGCCGTAGATCCAGAGAGCCCCATCCAACGGCCCACGACAGCCTCCAACTAACCCCGTCTTGTAATGCTCCAACAAACCCAACGCGGCAAATCTCTATTTAAGAATTTCAGAGCCCGAAATCGGAATTAGAGCAATGGAGTCGAGCCAGGATTGTTGGTACAGGAACGGGCATGGCGCGGCGGAGGCGGGGGATGCGTTGGGGTGGGGGGCGGCGGCGGAGGGGGTGAGAGGGAGCCACGTGGAGGAGGTGAAGAGGATGGTGGGGGAGTACCGGCGGGGGGTGGTGCGGCTGGGCGGGGAGAGCCTGACGATCGGGCAGGTGGCGGCGGTGGCGATGCACGACGGCGGAGTGAGGGTGGAGCTGAGCGAGACGGCGAGGGCGGGGGTGAAGGCGAGCAGCGATTGGGTGATGGAGAGTATGAAGAAAGGGACGGATAGCTATGGAGTCACCACTGGGTTCGGGGCCACCTCTCATCGTAGGACCAACCAAGGCGCTGCCCTGCAGAAGGAGCTTATTAGGTATTTTCCTTTTATTCTCTTTTTTCATTTTATTTTACGTCCCATTCATTTATTATGCGCTTTTCGTTTTATTACATTTTATTACAATTGCATTTCCTTGTTTGTTTTGTTATGGATGGTACAGATTCATGTAGTACTTATAAATAAGCTTTCAAACAAATAATTATCTTCACCGTTATAAGTAAATTGTTATGGGAAGAATTTAGGTGCACTCAAATACCACCCCGAAAGTACGGTGTGCACTCAAACTCTCCTAACTTTTTTAAAAATAATTGTAATGGTTTATTTGTAATCTTTTATGAACAACTTCTTTTATTGGTAGAGAAATATTTAAGTCATATTCAATAATAATGCTCATCAAAATTCATCCCATTTTACTTTACTTTAAACTCAAAAAGTATAAAGAAAAATAGTTTATAATTTATATTGGGCCACATGTCTAAGCATTAATATTTAGGATATGTCGGGGCGAGATATGTTAAATACAAAATGTAAGATTTGTATGATCTTTTAACCCATAACTAATTGACACTGACAATAGTCGGTGTCTCTCTCTGTTCTTGGTCTGTTTTGTTATTATTGTAAGGGTTTTTATTTTACTTTTTCCAATGCGTAAATCTCAATTCATATAGATATTGGAATTCCCTCCTATCGAAAACTGTCTAAATAAAAATAAATGAATCATTAGCCACACCACATGTAAGTTGTTCATCTCAATTCCAAAAAAAATAAAAAAATAAAACAATTGTCCATCTCTTTTTAATTATGGCGCTATTGGTTAAAGTATTCCATATAAACATAAAATATTAGAATGGCCTTTTCCCTAATAATAGTTAGGAGGAACTAATTAATTTGCTATCTTGCTTTGAAATTTAATGTATTACGAATACAATGGATTTTCATACCGCTTGAAAGCTATCGGGTGTCAAATATTCGATAATGGCCATTTATGTATAATTACCAACAAGAAAATAATTCAATTTAAAAAAGAAAAAATAAATTATATTGGACCATATAATTTAGAGAATTTGTACAGTATATCAAAATTTTTACTCTACGTTAGAATTATAGTAATTTTTTAAAAATATTGAAATATAGCAACTTTTTTTTATAGACTCTATGAAACACTATTGATGATGTCTATCAGACGATATTGATAGAATCTATTAGGATGAAGTCTATTGATGGAGTTTATCGGACACTATTGATGGAGTCTATAAATCTGATTTTGCTATATTTGTAAATATTTTCAAAAAGTTAATATTTATATCATTTTTTTGCCTTATTGTAATATATATGCAAATTCTCCTATAATTTATTGGATTCAATTAAAAAAAAGAAAAAAAAAAGGAAATCACTTTCTAATAGTGAAAATGACGTAGACCTACAAATACCGATAAAAGGATGAATGAGATTTTGGAATTTATAAATAGTCATTTATCGTGATATATTTTAATATTTGGTTAATTTTAACGTCATCTTGAAGAAATAATATTGGACAAATTAATTTATTAGCTAATGCCAACATTCAAAAGACCAAAGGGAAAACTTCTAGTTTATCCTACAATATTTTTAAAATATAAATGTATTGACACATGAATAGAAACTTACTATTCTTTTTTGTCAAGGTTATATTTATATGTAATTAATTAGTTAAACGATTAGTTGTTAGATATGTTGATTTGATTATTTTCAAAAAAAAAAAAAAAATGTTGATTTGAATTTTATTATAATAACAGTGATCACAATTTTCTAAACTCAACAATATCTGTGGTTTAAAATTCAAACTTTAAACCAGTTGGTTGATAATATAAATTAATGAATTAGTGGTGGGAAGTGTATATTTTTATTTCACATAGTGTTGAAATTATTTATCAAAAAGAAAATCTGAGAAATTTTAAAAATATATATTTTCAATAGAGCAATTTTAAGAATAGAAATCATTATTCAATTGCACCTCAATTTGGGCTTACCCTTCACAATAAAATTTACAAAATTAAATTATACCTCTATTGAATAAATTTTTCCAACAAATTACATCGCTCCCTACAAATTATTTATTGACAGTCGCTAGAACCACATAAATTTATTTTATAAAAAAAAATATTAGAAAATATGTATTTTTATTCTATAATAATGCTTCTTTCAATTTCTAATAATGACATGCCTCATAAATTTCTGTAAGGTTATCTGCCCTGTGGGGAACTACAGATTTCCAAATCTAAGAAGATAGGAAACCGAAACCACGTAGAAAATTTTGAAATAAAGTTTGTATTAAATTGAAATTGGGATCATAGTAAATGAGGATGGGTTTGGGCCGGTACGGCAGTTATTGGCAAGTTTTTTTTTTTTTTTTTTTTTTTCCTCCCGAGAAAGAAAAGAATCAAATTTCAGATTTTGTTATGAGGGTTTTGTTTAATTTGATGTTGAAGACAACCCCTTTGACTTAAAAGCTTACATTGGTTACGTTGTATGAATCAGATTCTTGAACGCCGGAATATTCGGGAATGGAACAGAGACGAACCACACGCTGCCGCACACCGCCACAAGAGCCGCCATGTTGGTCAGAATCAACACCCTTCTCCAAGGCTACTCCGGCATCCGATTCGAGATTCTGGAGTCCATTACAAAGCTCCTCAACCTCAACGTAACTCCTTGCCTTCCCCTGCGAGGCACCATCACAGCCTCCGGCGACTTGGTTCCCTTTTCTTACCTCGCCGGATTATTAACCGGCCGCCCCAATGCCAAGGCTGTTGCCCCCACCGGCGAGCTTCTCGATGCCGGGGCAGCCTTCGCACGTGCCGGCCTCACCGGCGGCTTCTTCGAGCTGCAGCCTAAAGAAGGTCTTGCACTTGTCAATGGCACCGGGGTTGGTTCTGGTTTGGCATCTATTGTTCTGTTTGAGGCCAATGTGTTGGCTCTTTTGTCTGAAGTTATTTCTGCAATATTTGCTGAAGTTATGCAGGGGAAGCCTGAGTTTACTGACCATTTGACTCATAAATTGAAGCATCATCCGGGCCAGATTGAAGCTGCGGCTATAATGGAGTATATTTTAGATGGGAGTGCTTTTGTTAAAGATGCTAAGAAGCTACATGAGTTGGATCCTCTCCAAAAGCCGAAACAAGATCGTTATGCTCTTCGAACTTCTCCTCAATGGCTCGGCCCTCAAATTGAAGTCATTCGACACTCGACGAGGTCGATTGAGAGAGAGATCAACTCGGTGAATGACAATCCATTGATTGATGTTTCGAGGAATAAAGCTATACATGGAGGCAACTTTCAAGGAACTCCAATTGGGGTGTCCATGGACAATACTAGATTGGCTCTTGCCTCAATTGGGAAGCTTTTGTTTGCTCAATTCTCTGAGCTTGTGAATGATTTCTATAACAATGGGCTGCCTTCAAATCTCTCAGGAGGAAGTAATCCAAGTTTGGATTATGGATTTAAAGGGGCTGAAATCGCGATGGCTTCGTATTGCTCGGAGTTGCAATACTTGGCTAACCCCGTTACCACTCATGTTCAGAGCGCGGAGCAACACAACCAAGACGTGAACTCGTTAGGTCTAATTTCGTCGAGAAAAACAGCAGAGGCAATAGATATCTTGAAGCTGATGAGCACAACTTTCTTAGTTGCTCTCTGCCAAGCCATAGATTTGAGACACATTGAAGAGAATCTGAAGAGCACAGTGAAAAACACAGTGAGTCAAGTGGCCAAAAAGGTCTTAACAATTGGAGTGAATGGAGAGCTTCATCCATCAAGATTTTGTGAGAAAGATTTGCTCAAAGTCATTGACAGAGAACATGTTTTTGCATACATTGATGACCCATGTAGCATGACATATCCTCTAATGCAAAAGCTGAGGCAAGTTCTTGTAGAACATGCATTGAACAACAATGATGATCTAAAGAACTCAAAGTCCTCAATCTTTCTAAAGATTGGAGCTTTTGAGGAGGAATTGAAGACCCTTTTGCCTAAAGAAGTAGAAAATGGAAGGCTAGCAATTGCCAAAGGAAAACCAACAATTCCAAACAAGATTAAGGATTGTAGATCATACCCACTTTATAGATTTGTGAGAGAAGAATTGGGAACTTCTATTTTAACTGGAGAAAAAGTGAAATCCCCTGGGGAAGAATTTGACAAGGTTTTTACTGCAATTTGTGAAGGGAAAATCATTGATCCTCTGCTTGAATGTGTCAAGCTTTGGGATGGGGCTCCTCTTCCTATAAATTAAAAACAGTGAGTGGAAAACCACTGCCCTGTGGCTCATGTTCTTGTGTACTATTATTATTATTATCTCCAAGCTCTCTTTGTTTGAACTGTGTTTTTTTCTTCTCTTAAGATTTTAACAAAGTTAGACTTTTTTTTTGGATGTCAATAGTGAATTGAATTTGTGTAATGTAAATTAGGTTGTGGGATAAGTAAAGCTAAGCTTTGTTATTGCTGTGTAGAATATGGTGCATTTTGTACTGGCTGTTGATCAACAATTTCTGGCTTTTTATGTGTG
This sequence comes from Sicyos baderoa, assembly GCA_037832685.1. Lineage (NCBI taxonomy): Eukaryota > Viridiplantae > Streptophyta > Magnoliopsida > Cucurbitales > Cucurbitaceae > Sicyos > Sicyos baderoa. The sequence goes on from JBBMEF010000003.1 coordinate 7,838,976, forward strand.
TCCTCGTACTTTCTTTCCTTTGACAAGATCTGTTTGTTTGTGCTGTCTCATCAATCATGATTATAAGGATAAAAATGGAAGGTATACATTTAGATATTTATCGGCTCACATTTATCGAAGGAAAAACCCACTATTTGTCTACTTTGGGATAATATGGGGGGGAAACGATTGGTCTCAAACCCTTAACATGGAAGTTAAAAGGAAAAAAAAAATATTAAGAAAATATTTAAAAATACTTAGACTCAAAATATATCTAATTTGATTTTTTTAAAAATAGGTAGTTAATTAATTAAATATCTAATAGACCAAGATGCCCCTCTGTTCTACAATTTTTTTTTTATTTCTTTATTTAAAATTAGATTATGTTATAACTACCATAAAAGATATATGGTAAAATAAATATCAAATTAAAAATATAATTCTTTTTTTTTGGTTTACAAACAAGAAAATAATTGCGCCACTAGCCCATTTTTAACTATTTAAAATAACTTTTTATATCAAATTTACATTTAAACAAGCTATTCAAACAAATTATTGTCTCTAACTCTTCATACCAAACCACATCCAAAAACAAGTTTTTTCTTCAACTCCTTCATAAGAATATTCTACATCTAAATCTAAATGAAATTTCAATTTCTAACTGTTTGTAATAACATTTCAAAATAATTCTTCAAATTAAATCACCATCCCAACTCTTATAGGGTTAGAAAATTGAAATAATCCAAAATTATACATTACAACAAAAACGACAACCATATTGATTATTATAATTTTTTTATTTTTAAGAAAAACGATAACAATATATATATTTTTTAATTAAAGAAATAACAATATTAGTAACTATAACCATATGTGGTCCATTTTTGCTGAGCTGCTAAAAAATGACATCCATGTTTGGAGGAGAGACAATTACGCGTGTTATATGTTTTTAATATAACGTTCAAATCAATTAGTGTGACCATACAAAGTTTTTTTTAGTACAAGTTCGAGGAGAGGAAATATAAATACCGATTTCAAGGATTGAATTCGTGACATGGTGTTGAATTTGTGCCACTAACTCATTCGGTGATCATACAAAGTTAACTAGTTATTGAACTAAAAAAATAGTAAGAAATGTGCATATAGCCAAATAATATTGACATATTATACATAAGTTGGAGGTTTAAAACTCATGCCTATTTGGGTACTAAAAAAAACTTTTAAGAAATTGTTAAAAGACTCTTCGGAAGTTGGATTGAAACTATTGATAGGAGATACCAACGACAATTTCAAATGGGTGCTTTAAGGAGAATTAAATCCCTAACCTTTAAGTATTATTAATATTGTATTTCATTCGTATAAAAAAAAAAAAAACATAATTCATGAAATTATCATTTTGCTTCATATATATATAATTCAATTCATAAAATTTTAAATGATATTTATTTATTTATTTTTATTTTATTCTTTTTGATATTCGTGACTGTTCAGGTCAGCTTGTGCGCATTTCGATTAGTGTCACGGGGCATACCGCTTGACCCTACAATATTTAGATGCCAAGGAAACCCGTAGGAAATTAATTCCTAGGTAGGTGGCTACCATGAGATTTGAATCCATCACCTTATGTACCTCAAAACCCTCCTTGATTAATTGAGCTATCCCATGATGGTTTTAAATGATATTTATGAGTTGGATGATTGTGTAAATATAGCTTTGTTATGAGTCGAAGAAGAAGAGATTTCATTAACTGATAAACTTCCTACTTATTTTAATTCTCGACATACCTAAAGTATATGGTTCTATAATGTTCATCAAGAAATTATAAACACTGAAACTAAATAAGAGATACAAATGTTCATCTTAATTATATTATTGTATAGAAAATAACTTATACAAAGCTTAAGTTGGTTTAAGCACCAACAGTTTTAATCGAAAAAATAAACTATAATTCGTTGCAAGAGATGATAGAGACAAGCTGTCTTCATTCACTCATCTCCACAAAATTATTACATTCCACAAGGATCACATTATGACCATTTTATTACTATTTATAACATGATATCATATACTTTTATATCGTTAAGCTTCCGACCAAACGACAGGTTCTTCACCAATATCTATGTCAAGTCCCAAAGCATGCCAAACTCCGTTCGAGCCATCGACAATATTGTTCCGACACGGCGGCTGGTGAGCATGCGCCTTGTCGCATCCATTTATAGAATCACACTCATCCACCACCTTAGCCAACACGGACCTTCCATTTCTAGCCGTGATTCTAATCTTGCTCCCACATCTCGAGCCCCCATTGTACCAACCAGTGGACAACGCCACAATCGGCTGATTGTTATCATGAAACTTGTTGTCACACTCGGACGGGTCTCCCCCGTCGCCGCCTGCACTGAAGTCGTTGTTTGTTAGAATGGCTCGAGTCGAGGAAGTCACCGGAGGCGAGCACTTGAACTGCGGGATGGATTTTCCCTTGCATTTCAACTTTCCGAACGACTCACAACCGGTGCTCGGGTCGGGAAGAGAGACGATGAAAAGAATTAGAAGAGAAAAAAGCAGAGCTAAGTTTGCCATGGGAGAAGAGCTTGTGAAATGGAATGGAGGAAAATGCTCGTGTGTTGCTAAGTGAGTGATTGCTTGGCCCTTTTATAATGGAGAAAAATATTTGTTTGGTCCTTTAGTTTTTTAAGATGTTGCTGTTAGATCCACAAGGGGAATTTGTCATCAACTTCTATGCATGGAATCTTCTTGTTTTGGCCATCTTGTTTTTATTGTTAACGTTTATTTAGTAAACACCAAGAAGAATGCAAAGCGGCTTAAAGCAAACATGTATTTGTTATGAAAACGATAATCAACATAATCGATTCGAAAATATAAAAGATAAATAATATTTGTGCTCTTATAAAACTCTATTACAGGGTGCGTAATATAACAATATTGGTAATTATTAAATCCACCTTAGCAATATCATTAAACTGACACACATTTGGATGTCAAAGAAATTCGTAGGAAATTAATTTCTAAGTAGGTGACCACCATGGATTGAACCCATCACCTTATGCGCCCCAAGACCCTCTTTGATCAATTGAGTCACTCTATCGATTACTATTACTATGAGTACCCATCTGCTTAACAAAATCAGTTTTGTGATAGTTCTTTTGGATGTTCATTAGGCTTCTTAAATGTACTTGATGAAGGGAAAACATTGCAACCCAGCGACATAAAAATTCATTACACTAAAAATTCTAACCATTTTCTAATCAAGCTTGATGAGAATGCATTCAGCTTAAGAAAAAAAATTTGAAACTAAAAATTCATTATATATTTATTTCGTTCTTCACAATTATTTTTTCGTAAGATGATAAAAGAATAACTTGGCAACAACGGAATATCTTCTCTGCTACACAACTGGCTTGACTTATATGAATGTTTGATTATGACCTATTTTGTAGTGATTGAATGGTGTTTGAAGAAATTTATATTTTATCACCCCAAGTTGATATATTCATTGCTAAATATGTTTTGTGGGGTAATGTTAATTTTGTTTGAATGTTTATTCATATAAAGACACATTTCTTTTGTATCTATTTTTATTGTTTACAAGCTATGATACATGAAAAAGAGCATTACGAACACATTCGGAAAGTTATAGAAGGTACATATATAACATTCATTAAAACTACAAAACTATTAAAAATAAAATTTTACAATATTAATCCAAACATGGATAAAGAAAAGTATGTAAGGTCATATGTCTAAATTTGATGGAAATTAAGGAGAATTAATTAAACTCTTCAATTCATTGCCAACAAGAGAAATTGCTTGTACACTCAATATTCATTGCAGCTCTCTCTTTTGCCCTAATTAATGTGATGATGCTTCAATTAACAAAAAGCTTTCTCATCCCAATAGTTTAGATATCATCTATTATTCGTTGCTGATTTCAAATTATTATTATTATTTGTTTTTTTTTTTAATCTGCAAAATGTTGGCGTCAAATGGTAAATAATGACACTCTTCATTTTTTGGAAAAAGATACGATTATATTCCAAAAGAGTATGCAAGAAGCATACAAACGGGTAGCAACATTACAGAAAAGTCTTCCAATTAAGAGTAATGGAAGCAATATCATAGTCTTTGAATAAATAAGATTTAGAGCACCAAGCAACAAAATTAACATTAATAGAGTCCCATACAATCTCGGGCGGCTTGATAATGTAGTTGCTTTCAAAAACTAGTCTAGCATTCCTCTCTTTCCATATGTTCCACCATGTTGCACCATAGAAGCAAGCAATAAATTTTTTTTGCTTAGAATTGAGAGAAGAATCCAACTTTCCTTTGATAAAGAAGTCCATTGATTGTGATGCATTAAGATGGAATCTAACGGGAAGCTTTGCCATCAGCAGGTTAAAGAAATCACAGCTAAAAAATAAATGCCCAGCAGATTCATTGGCTTTAAAACATAAACCACACCAACTAGGACATAAATAATGGTTAGACCTTCTTCTTTGTAAAGTATCGACAGTATTAAGACCCTAATTTTGTTAAAAGTAACACGATACAAGCCAATGGTTATAAATCAATTTGGTTCTACAAGTCACAGGTTTGATCCTAAAAAATATCTTTAGTTTCATATTATATAAAAAAAGTAGTATCCTTTATATATAGTTTTTTTGTCTCATTCCTCCAGTTTGTACTAAAAAAAAGTTTTATTTTATTAAAAGTAACACGATACAAACTTGAAGAGTCATATGGTTGATATATATATAGCATTTATTATAGTGATTATATATGTTTAAGCATCGGACCAAGTGACAGGTTCTTCACCCACATCAATGTCAAGTCCCAAAGCATTCCACACAGCATTGGACCCATCCACAATATTGTTTGCACAAGGAGGCAAATTAGCATGCTCTTTATCACATCCATTTATAGAATCACATTCATCCACAACCTTAGCCAACACGGACCTTCCATTTCTAGCCCTGATTCTAATCCTCCTCCCGCATCTCGAACCCCCATTGTACCAACCCGTCGACAGCGCCACTATTAGTTCAGAGTTTCTATGGAATTTTTCGTCGCACTGCGACGGGTCTCCGCCTTCTCCACCTTCCTCAAAGTTGTTGTTTGTAAGGGTGGCTCGGGTGGAGGCCGTTACCGGAGGTGAGCACTTGTACTGCGGAAAAGACTTTCCTTGGCACTTCAAGTTGCCAAAGGATCGACAAGTACCACCAGGTGAAGGCGGGGGAGATCCTCCGCCGCCACCACCGCCGGAACACGAGTGTGTACCGACGTCAGGATCGTCGTTGCATTTACCGTTTATACAAATCAGTTGGCCGGAGCAGTCATTGAGGGTGTTGCATGGGCCATTGCAGGAAGAGATTGATTGAGAGAGGTTGGGGAGTGAAGTAATTGAGAGAAAAAGAGAAACCAGCTTCAATAGTGTCAAGTTTGCCATGAAAGAGAGATTGGTAATTAACTGTGAGGTAGCTAGTGATTTCTTGGCCTTTTATAATGGGACTAATTATTTATTTGGTGCTTCAACTTTTTAAGATGTTGCTGCGAGACCCTCGAGTTGGAATTCATCATTAATTAATTTCTTTGTATTTTTGTATCTCATTAATTTTGGATGGCTCTTTGTAATTAGAAAGGTTCACGATCCCCACGTCAAGCCCACTTCTCAACACAATGTCATTAAAAGTAATCTTATTGCTGCAACTCTTTGGTGTGCTTGGCGTGAACGACTCTCATAAAGGATGCATGTGCAGCACAACGCATTTTATGATAATATGATCATCCAAATGTATGATGCGTTTCATTATTGGGTGATAATTTAGATCAATATTGTGGTCACAAGTTCGATCTCGAGAATCAATATTCGGCTCTCAATTATTATTATTATTTCTTTTTGAAATAAAATCTCAAATTATTATTGAAAACTATAATACTTTGTAGGATTTGTGGCCCCCTCCGTATAAAAAATAAAATAAAATAAAAAACGTCCTTACGTAACACAAGTTTATAAAAAAAAAATACACGTATAATGTCAGACTCTAAATCGGTGGTATTTTGTTCAAGACAATGGTTGTTAGAAAATACAAATAAATAGTATCACTTTGATTTAGATAGGGAAGATCAAGAATTAATGTATGAGGTGAGGACAACAATCTTTTCACTAATGTGAATTTTTTTTGGATGAAACCAAATATAAAACCTTATAAATTTATGTAAACTATATTAAATTAAGCTTCCTATCTATAACGTTGATGAAAGAAGTATGAATGGATATATTTTAAAGATATTGAATTGGACATGGTGGGCATAAAAATATATTGACATTTGTTCAACTAAGATGAAGATGGGTTTTATTGGAAATTGTGAAACTAACATTTATTTATTTATTGGATAATTGAAGTTACGTGTGGAAGTCTATGCTCGGCCGCAAACGAAGACTCCCCGTAATAATGCTGCAAACAATTCTTGACTTCATAAATAATATTTGGTTTGGTTAAGCTCAATGTTTTCCTAGTTGTTAATGACCAATCAATTATGGATCTAAGGGAGTGTTTGTTTCTTGAATTCAATTATGGTGGGTGCTTGTTTGTTGAATTTGTAAACAATTTAAAATGAATGTTTATTAATTACTTTACTCTCTACTCTCAAATAAATAAAAATCCAATATTAATTTTTATGATCGAACATGTGATTGTGATGTTGAACTAGATATGATTACATATTGTTTTGATTAAGGAATTTGCGATGTATAACAATTTTCCTACTCTGCATTAGAATTATAGCAACTTTTTAAAAATATTGCAAATATAGCAACTTTTTTTT
>JBBMEF010000003.1:7845897-7872662 GCA_037832685.1 Sicyos baderoa
AGATTTGCAAATATTTTCAAAAAGTTGCTATTTATTCAATTTTTTTATCTTATTGTAATATACATGCAAATTCCCCTTTTGATTATTTAATATCGTGCATTAAAGAAATAGGGTGTATTTTGATGGAAGGTTTTAGAAATGTTGGGTGATAGTTATGTGAAGTTTTTGAGTGATTATAAAGTTAAGTAAAGATAAAATTTTATTTAGATAGAAAAATTATGAATAGTTGTAATAGAAATCTTCGTTTAGATAGAAAAATTATGAGTGATTGTAAGAAAAAAACTTAGTTTAGATTAATGAATCATGAATGATTGTGACAAAAATAATATTTAGATAGAGGAGTCCTGAGTGGTTGGGGGCTTAATTGAGGATTTATGGAATTTTTTATAGACTTTTGAATGGGTTTTAAGGGTTTTTTTCTAACTTGGGAACAAACCTGTACAAATCTTCTATCCAAACTCCCACTAAATATAAATGAATGAAAACTAAAATGGGCAGTTAAAATTTAGTTTTCATTCTTATTCTTCTTATTTTTCTTGAAATAATACATTTCTATTACATTCAATTTTAGTTTCTCACTTTTGTTAGTCTCTGAAATATTTGTCAACTAAAAAACTGTATGTGATAGTCAATACATTAAATTAAGAATTGTGGAAGTGCATAGTTAATCATTTAAGACATTTGAAACAACAACAGTGATCTTAAAATGAGTCGAAGTTACACGGCACAAATATTTTAACTAAAAAAATGTGTTATCTTCCATTCATAAAAATAATAGTTTGATGTTGATACTTGATATGTGCACCTATTACATAAATGCTGGAATCAAACCTACGTCCACTACAAACCCAACTAGAAAAGGAGGAAGGTGACAAATCCCTTCATTACACTTAGCAAGTTACCAACAAAACTCAAACTCATATATCTATGATCAAGAGATTGCAGGTTTGAACCTTTCTATTATTAAAGAGTATTTAGGGCGGGAATCAAATCGAAGTTATGAAAGGTAATTCTCTTGTTTATATTTGAGTCCTCGACAATCATTTTCTCATAATCTCCATCTTCTTCGCCATGCATAAATGTGTATAACCAAAACCTTTATCTTGCGATCTTCACAATCTAAAACTTCACCATCTAAACTCACCTCTTCCCCTCCCTATGATTCCGCATTCATATCTTCAACTTCCATTTCAAGCCTTCATGAATCTCTTCCCATCTTCGATTTCTCTGAAATTAAAGCAGCTACCAACAATTTCCTCAACAAGCGATACTCTGCCGCGCCATCATGGCGCTGCATGCTTCGCGGCAAGGATGTCATGATCTTCCAACGGAAGCTTCATCGCACGATAAACAACCAAGATTTCATAGACCGGTTCAACAAGATTCGTCGAAGCCACCACACGAGCATAATCGAACTACTCGCCGCTTCAATTTCTGGAGAATACATCTACTTGGTTTACAATTTCGTGGATGGAGTAAATCTATCCCAATGTTTGAGAAATTCCAGAAACCCTAATTTCACAATTTTATCCACCTGGATTTCCAGAATGCAAGTGGCTACAGATTTAGCCCACGGCTTGGATTACATCCACAACAAATCAGGCCTAAACATGAGTAGTTTATCACATAATCACATAAAGAGTAGCAGCATTATAATAACACAACCGTCGTTTAACGCTAGGATTTGTCACTTCGGTGCGGCGCAACTGTGCAATGAGGAATTAGACCAACCTTCGAATTCGAATAAGAAAGTGCTAATAAACGGGGTTAGAGAATACATGGCACCGGAGTACAAAGCCAGCGGAATAGCCACGCCGATGACCGACGTGTACGCGTTCGGCGTGGTGGTTTTAGAGCTGTTGTCTGGAGAGGAGCCTTTGAAGTTCAGATTTGATAGAAATAATAAATGGAGTTTGGTTAGGGTTTCTTTGATCGAGAGTGCCAGGGAGGCAATTGAAGGTGGTGGTGATGACGTGGCCGAGCCACGACTGCAAGGGAGGTTGAGGAGGTGGATGGACCGTAGGCTAAAGGACTCGTTTCCGATACACGTGGTGGAGAAGGTTATGCGATTGGCTATTCAATGTGTTGACGTGGATCCTTCTAAGCGCCCTAATATGACCCACGTGGCAACCAAGATTTCCATGCTGTATTTAGAATCCAGGGTTTGGTCAAATAATTTGGCATTTCCATCCAACTTGTCCGTCTCACTAGCTCCTCGTTGAACCAGCTTGATATTGGAATGTGGTTGAAATTGATCAATTTTTTAAAAAGTGATATATTTAGTGGTTTATTAAAGGTGTGCTAAATAAATTAATTTACTAAAAAGGTTGGTAGTTTGATGATTTCATTATTTGATAGTAATCCAATTCAATATTATGGTCACACGCTTGTTATAGAAAATTGGTATTTGACTCTCATTTGTTTAATGACAATAGTATCATCCACGTAGGGTTTGTGATCTCCCTCCTACAATTTGTACTTAAAAAAACTAAATAAATTAATTAATTTAAGAATTTTGCCTTATTTTACCTAACATTTGTACTATTCAAAATTTCTTAAATAAAATGATTTCTCTCTGTATACATAATTAAGACAAAGTTAATGAACTATGTAATAATGATCCTAACTTTTCGAGATTTAAATGTTAAAAGGTAGCCTTTTCTATCATATTCACCCAAAAATGATCATCGATGCTCAAATCATAATAATATATGAGAGATGAGTGAAGATGAATAACACAAATATCCAGAGTAGAAAAGATCGAGATACACATTCAAATATGATTAAAGATCAGTGACAAAAGATTTTTTGAATTTTTTTATTCTTACAATGATTGAGAGAAAAATATTCACAAATTATTGTTGGTTGAGATACATATAAGATTATGGACCTTATCTCTCTCCAAAAAAAAAGAAAAAGATTATGGACCTTAAGAACTAGATTATTAAAAAAGAAAGTCAATTAAAAATAATAAAATAAAATAAAATAAATTCTTATTTTGTACATTTTTTAATAAACTTTTGAAGTTTGAGTTATTTTTAACCATTTTCTCTTAATGTAACTATTTATTTTTTGACTAACTTGATTTCTTTTCTAATTAAATACGAAATAAATGACATCATTGCACTCGTCATCACGTTGAGTAAAGAAAATAGTCAATTAACCTTAACTACGGATATAATCTTTTTACTGTTTTATGAGCACATCCAATTATGAAAACTCATTAAAAATAGATAGTTTACTTGTAACGAATATAAAAATATATTTCAAAATATTAACATTATTAGCAATGGGATGATACCTACAACGATGTTTGATTTTGTAATATCAAATAATTTATGAATTAATTAAGTCAAACATGGTTGCTTGTTCCATATAATTACCTAATCTAACAAGATAACGAAACAATGAATTTTTAAAAAAAAAGAAAAGAAAAGAAAAAAAAAAAGATAACTTTAACTCACATCTCTTTATTTTTTTTTAGTATAAATTAGGGAAATGGATCAACAAATCTTACATAGAGAAAATTCCAACTATATAATATAAAAACAAATATAATTAAAACAACAAAAATAGATATCATAATTCGTGAAAACCAACAAAAATAGATACATAATTTTAGTATATATTTTTATCATAATATATAAATTATAAAAACTAAAAAAATTGAAAAATAAAAGTCTAATCATATTAATTAAATATATAAAATTTAAATAATTAAATAACATAATAATTATGTTATAAATAAAAAAATAATAATAAACTAAATAACAAATTCAAGTTGAATTGAGTTGGATTAGTTTTAGATCCACTTTTAACTCAACTCATACAAATTTCATAACTTTTAACCTAACCCGATTTAAAAATGTATTTAACTCAACATCAAATTTAATTGAGATTTTGTCCCCTAAAAATATTAGCTAGTTGAAGTTAAAATTCAATATTTAAATGCATTGAAAACAAAGACAAAAGTGATAAAGACGTAAAATAAATAATAAAAAACAATAAGAAGATAAATATGTGGAATTAATTTCAACCATCACATTAACAATTCAATTAATTAAATAATTAATATTGACATAAAAAAATAATTTATAAAATAAAATATAAAGATAGAAAAATACAATTAAATATCTAGGGTACTTTTATCTAAACAAATAATAATTAAGATTTCAAAAAAAAAGAATTTTCGAATTTTTTTAATTCATAATACTTTTTTTAACTTTCTAAAGTTGGGAGTTATTTTTGAAACAAACTCCATAATCATGAGAGAATTTTTTATAATTCAGCATTAAAAATATTAATAAAATTAATTTTATTAATATTGTAAAGTAAGTAATCCAATAAATTAGATGGTGTGGCCACGTATTAGGCCCAAGAGTTGCACATGTTGAGCTTCAATTGAAGATGCATGCGGGCCTCATGGATCTAATGAGAAGTGCGGTTAACGAGTAAAGCATGAACTTTAGGCATACATGCGAAAGAAGTTAAAAATGATCATGTTCCATGACAGATCATATTTTAACACTATTATAATTAATCACGAAATTAGTGCATATCATAAACAGCATGATATGCATTGCCTTCATAAAAAATTAATTTCATCCAAATACATTTGCAATTTTATCCTCTACTTTTAATTAAAGATTAGATCTAAATGAATTCATTTGGGTTGGGTATTTGTAATATGTCTATTCAACCCACAATTCTAATGAACATAATTCATTTTGAAGCGGAATGTGCAAATATTCATACCTATCGTTTCTTCTACTTAAAAAAAAAAAAACACATTTTTTCCCCTAATCTATAGAGTTTTTAAAACTAAATAAAAGGAATATGGTAATATTGTATAAATGATGAAATTTTCATGTAGGATAAGAAAGTTTCTATGTGAGAATTATTTGAATAGATGAAAGGTCATAAAGTATTATATGTAGGCTCTATATGGTATGACATTTCCTACATTACAGGTGAAAAATAACAAAATCCTAATGTTAAACGTAATCATGAGGATAAATTTGTCGTGTAATAATAAATATACGGAGAAAGATTTCACGATTAAAATAAAAGTTTAGTTTATCGTTTCATACGTAATATATGATAGATGACATAAGTGCTATAAAATAATATGAGAGCCACAAACTAATTTTTGGATTCGAATTGATAATTATAAAATTCAAATAAATTAGTAGCAAACAAAATAACCAACTGCAACATCGATCCTCAATTTGAAGTTAAAGTTTCTAGGTGGAAATCAATTAACTATTTTGTAATTATAAGAGAAAAATAAAGATTTGAGAAACGGCGACGACGAGGCCCGAATGATGAGGATGTTGAGTCTATTATTTTTTTCTTTTGACCGGTGCTGTTATCTACGTGGCATTTCGATACTATATATAAAATAAAACATTTATTTATATATATTTAGTTATTTGGATTCCAGTCTGCGAATCACACTCTCCGTGCAGTGAGCGATGGAGCTTGGAGCATCTTTGTTGTATCTCGATCCAATCGAAGGTGAATGTGCCATGGCCTCGGCCTCCATTTTCACTTCATTTATTTTCTTTTCTGAATCTCATGAACTGCAATACCTCAATCCCGTGAATCGTAAGCTTCTCTACTTTTTCGCGGTTTTGCTCCGATTGTTCCTATAGGAATGTTTGATTCCCAGCGAAATGTGAGGCCATCGCTAATGCTAATCGTTGCGGAATCTTGTAAGAGTCATTTTGAGCTAAGAATCGGAGCATCTGGAGCGCCATTGATGGATGATTTCGCTATGAACACGATACAGTGATTGTGTTACTTCTCTTGTCTTTTTTTTTTTTTTTTTTTTTTCTCGCTAATCAGTTAGTTTGACTAAGTTTCTTTTAGATTCCGTTTTTGATTTCGTATGTCCTAATTTTTAGTGATGAATTTCTGAGTTTGAGCTTACTTTTCAATTTTGCTTGTTGTTTCACTTTGTATGAATGTGCTGGATTATTTTTTGTTTAAGCGCGTTGATTACTTGGATTGATGCAGGTAATTTCAGAGGTTAAATTAGTATCTTCAAATCATCGAATGTATGGAACCAATTTGTAGGTTTCGTTTTGTGTTTTCTAGCTCGTTCTCACCTCACTGCATTTATCGAATTGCTTGTTACTTGAACTAGTTCTCTGCATATAAATGCGTCTTTACTGCGTTTGTAGATTGAGTTTTTGTCAGTTCATCTTTTGTTGGCATGAAATATTAACGAAGACTTTCTGCAGGTTAAAGGCCTCGTTAAAATTTATGCTTAAGAAAACCGAAGGATGATTTTGTATTTCTCTGCTTTCTATTAGAGAAATCTCCGTTTGCACTTCCGGGTGCTCATTACAGGTACATAATAAGTTCTGAATGGTGGAAAATTGCATAACCCGTTTAATAACCATTTGGTTTTTGAAATTTAAGTCTATTCTCACTCAAATTTCTTTATCCATCGTTTTTTAAGAAAGTAAATGAATACTAACTAACTTTTAAAAACCAAAATTTATTTTTGGAAGCTATATTTTTTTTCTTTTCAAATTTTGGTTTGGTTTCTATAAATATGTGAGAGGTAGATATCCAAGTAAGAAGAAGTCATATAGACATAGTAAGATAGTTGTTGTATTGTAGGCTTAAATTTTAAAAATAAAAAATAAAAAATCAAATGATTATCCAACGGGATCTTAATATTTCTCATTAAATATTTAGTTTTTATTGTGTAATTCGAGTGGTTTATCCTTATTTAGGAATTTTTATTTGGAGATGATTACTCACGAGCAAGATCCAGATGTTGTTCGATGGGGCCTCGAACTCTTTGATGGAAACCCGTTCTCTAATTATGGGTATTGTGGAAACGCTCATGATGAGTTACAATACTATCAAGGACAATGTTTTGAAGTAGACAATTATGACAAGACATGCAACATAGAAAATAACGAGCTCATTGCTCAAACTCTCCAAGAACTCTCACAGCTTGCGGTGGCAGAGCCTGTATCCTTTGATGAAGGGGTAGAAGCTTTACCACTTTCCATGTGTCCACAAGATTGGCTTAGTCTATCCATAAATAACTATGGTGCAGGTAGAAATTAAAATTGTTGTGCAGAACATATTCTATGTTATATGCCTGGCTTCTATTTTCTATCTTTATAATAGTTGCATTTTTCAGAGCATAGTAATGATCTGGAAGAGAAAGATGATAGTTCATGTACTATCCCTGACGAGACATCCTACAATGGGGATGACTGGTCATATTCTTTAGAGCTGACTGATGAGTATGCCCTTGATGGAGAAGTGGGAAAAAGATTGAATCAGATGGTCTCAATTCCTGTAAGTTTCACATTGAAAGAGAACTCATGTTTACTTGAGTGCTATCATTTGCTATGCAAATATCTTCAGCTGAGGGTGGTTGATTTCCCAGTAAATTATATTTCTGGGAGGAACCTTCCTTGCATCGGTCGGACTACTGGACATATCTTCTGGTTTTCAACATTTCATGTAAATCTGTTGTAGTTTAGCCCTTCTGTTGATATCTTATTATTATTTTTAATTAGATATATTACTATTATTATTATTTTTATTTTTTTATTTTTTTTGCATGTTTCAAGATAATTTTTCATCCTATTGTTAAATGGTAATAGCTACTAGGATGCAGATTGTGGTGTAGTTGAAGTACACACAATTGTTTTTTTTAGTTTTCGTTCTTTCTTTCTTCCTAAAGTTATTACTTTTACGGGTTATTTTCTCTTCAAGTGCTCTTTGATCAAGACTCTTAAACTATGATGATAGTAGAAATGGTAATTTAAATGAGGGGAAATTGGAGATGATGCTTTACATTTATGGCAGTTGGGATGGTTCATATAAGTATAACCACTATGGCTTATGGTTTTCTGATTACTTGCTAAAATGGTTCATGGAATATACTCAATGTTTGTAGTACTTATTTTGAGTTTTTGTAGCACGTTCCAAGAATTAATGGAGAAATTCCTTCTGTCGATGAAGAAGCTTTAGATCATCAAAGGCTATTGGACAGGTGGTGTTTCTTTGTTCATCTGACACCTTTTCCTGCCTGTCCCCAGCTTACTTTCACTCACGCTCATCTCTAACTTTGAATAGTACAGTTATTTGTCATAGCTTAGCAAGAATTTGACATGCTAATATTTGGTGCTATAATGCTGACCTATTCTGCCCCCTCCCCCCTTAGACTGCAGCTATATGATTTGATCGAGCAGAAAGTGCAGGGAGATGGTAACTGCCAGGTTAGATCTTCTTACTATATTGTCTCAAGTTCTGTATGCTATGGTGTTATGTTAGGCCCCCAGTTAAGTGACGGGCAAAAATGTTATTTCAGATTAAGTGGACCGTTTGTATGTAAGCTTTAGTAAATGCGTGAGTGTTTACACTTTTGTTGGTTAAGTTAAGGAATACCAGTCAGGTATGGACTGGTATTAAGTAGAGCCCCACCCTCTCAAATGGTGGTTGTTGTGTTTTGTACTCTCCACATTAGTAAAGATTGCCTTTTGTGACTCTATTTATTGCTATTGTTCATTATATTCTGAGTTAAGTCCAGGAGTCTTAACATGTCACTGGTGCAAATGTTTGTCTCATTTATAGTATTACGAGTGACCACTGTTTCATGATCTTAGATATCTTTAGTTTTAGCTGTTACCTTAGTAATTTGAATGCCTGCTGCTAATTGTAATACCTATCTAATTACATTTGATGGCTCTAAGCGATCTTTCTGAAACATGTATCCTTATTTCCAATTTGTTTCCAGTTTCGTGCTCTGTCAGATCAAATTTATAGAACTTCTGAGCACCATAAGTTTGTGAGGGAGCAAGTTGTTAATCAGGTCTGGCATACGTGTTTATATGGTGCTTCTGATTCTTACTTTTGTGCTAATAATAATATTTATTATATATTTTTTTGTAGTGTCAAAGTTTGATATAAGAAATATTTTAACTTTCAGCTAAAGTCATATCCAGAGATATACGAAGGATATGTTCCCATGGCCTACACTGACTATCTGGAAAAATTGTCCAAGTACTTATTTGATATATTAGAAGATTTCTTTTTTCTCCTCGATTGTTTGATTGGTGGATCTCTAACTAGACTTTTTGGTCTTGACATTTCTTTTGGTTGAGCATAGGAGTGGGGAATGGGGCGATCATGTCACTTTGCAGGCTGCTGCTGATACGGTATTTATGGACAACAAGCTATTACGATAGGATTAGTAGCCAACAACTTTATAAATCACTATTCAGCCTTATGATGTATACATAAACTAGTGAAAATTGCCTATAACGATTTAAGCTTCTATTTCTAGAGTTTGCAACTTTTTGCCAAGCCGACAATGTAAATAATTAGTTCACGAATTCCTAAATATGGTTGTGTTGTGGTGCAGTATGGCGTTAAAATTTTCATGATTACATCATTCAAAGATACCTGCTATATTGAGATCCTTCCTAATATTGAAAGGTCGAAAAGAGGTACATTCTAATTTCTTTACTTTTGTCTTCCTAATATTTAATTTCATTTAATATTTAAGAACTAAGTTTTTTCTTTTTTTTGATTTTTTTTAATAGAGGAGCCAAGCTCTAAGTTCTCGGGTCATCAAAAAAAAAAAAAAAAACTAAGATTTTTTAGCATGGATTTTCAAAGTGAACCCTCAACCTATTCAAGTGAAGATTATTTGAAACACATAATTTCTTGCTGACCTTTGTTGGACGATCAAATGGTACACAAAAGATAAGTTTTTTTAGACAAATTACAGTACTCTGACTGCAAGATGCTCATTTGATCGTCCAACAAAGATGGTCTTTTGTATACCATTCAAACCAACCTATATTTTGAGCACCATGCTTAAAATCCCATAATCATTATGACTCAATTTGCAGTTTTCACCAACTTCTTTCTGTGAACCATCCCAATCATTTCTCTCTTTTAATCATTTAAGAATCCATGGTCTTTAATATGAATACATTATTTCTCCATACCTCGGATTGCCTTTTGTCGGGAATACAAACAAAGTGTAGTCCTACATTGGTTAAATAAGGGGTGGATCATGGGTATATAAGGGATGACAAACATCTCCATTGGTATGAGGTCTTTTGGGTGAAACAAAAAACAAAGTCATGAGGGCTTATGCTCTAAGTGGACAATATCATACTAGGTGGAGATTCTTTTAGGATTTGTCGTCCTTTAACAAGTGGTATGAATGATATGAAATGGTCATAATGAAAATGTGTGGTTGAGCCGTCTAATGTGTGCTCCGATGGGAGTGTTTCTGAATATGCTCGTGATTTTCAGCATATGTGTACTCTAGTGTGGAGTGCTTCTGAAATGGTTGCCTTGGTGTAGGGTAGTTGTTGTGTGCTTTAGTGTGGAGTGCTTTTGAAATGGTTGCCTTGGTGTAGGGTAGCTGTTGTGGGCTTTAGTGTGATGAAGTGCTTCTGAAATGGTTGCCTTAGTGATGGGTAGTTGTTATGTGCTCAAATGTAAATTGGATGAATTCATAGTTGAACTTTCCTATCAGTTCAAGTGTAATTCGGAATGATCCGTGGTTTGAATTAAGGTGTGGCGCATAAGTCTAATTCGAAAAATGACTATCTCGTGATGGAGGCTAGTATACGGTACTTTGTTCGAGGAGACGATTGACGGAAATACATACAAAATTTAGTCTCACATTGGTTAAATAAGGGGTAGGTAGATCATGGGCATATAAGGGAGGACAAAACATCTCCATTGGTATGATGCTTTTTGGGTGAAACAAAAACAAAGTCACGAGGGCTTTTGCTCAAAATGGACAATATCATACTAATGTGGAGATTTCTTGAGGATTTTTCATTCCTTAGCACACTTTCTCATATATAGTGATGTATTGGAGGCCTGTCATTGGTGTGCTTCAAGATGCGATCAATAATCTGTCAATTACTTTAACCACACCAAAAAGATTCTGGGCAGAAAATTTTCAATCTGTGGCCAAAATGTTAGCAAGGTTTCTGCCGGCCCTATTCTGATATTTCGAGATTTTGATAGTAATAAGTCTCCTTGTAGTTTTCTTTATGTAACTGACTGATTGATGTTAATTAATTATGGAGGGTTTCATTATTTTCTGATTATCTTTCTGATATCTTTCAGAGCATCGTGACACACGTTGTTTGATTTTATCTCCATGCATTTGACTTTTTTTAATATTCTCTCCTTTTGATTGATTCAAAATTTGTCAATATTCATTTTCCAAATATTTGCAATTGTGTCCGTAATGCTCAAATTCCTCTCAATCAGTTATTATTTGCTTATATATTTAAGTATTATGATAAGAACTAAAGAGGAAATTGATAGATTCTAGCCAATTTTCTTTAGATGTCAAGAACCCAAGGGGATTCGAGAGCCCCTGCCCCTGCCTCTCCCTAAATTCTTTATTGAGAATTCCTTACGAAATCCAAATGAAAGAATGGAAATAACAGAATAAGAAATCAACATTTAATCTGGCCTAGAGACGGACGTGGTTACCTTCTTTCAAAAAAAGAAATCAACATTTAATACTACTCCCTCTCTGTCAGTCTCTAACAAATTCTGTGTGAGTCCTCATCCTTCCCTTCTTTGGGCAAAATTGCTGTGCCCACGTCACTAATGCAACTCGTTACCTTTTTCCTCCTGGTGTATACTTTCAGCCACGGGGTTGTATCATATTATTATTATTTTTGAATTATCTAAATGTTGAGTTTAAGAGTACTTCGTGGCTTTAAACTTTGCATCTGTGGAAAGGTCGAGGGATGTATGGATATCAAAAGAGGTGTAAATGTTAAATATAGACCAGTCATAATATTTTTTTTAAAGGAAGTTTTAACGTTTAAGTAACTTATTTTTCCCTCTCGTGCTCAATGATCATTAAAAGGATTTTCTGACTGGACTTTTAACTTGCAGTTATTTGCCTGAGCTTTTGGGCTGAAGTGCACTATAACTCAATATATCCTGAAGGAGGTGAGCTCTCATTATCATTAGTTTGATAGTTGACTATTTCAAGGATTCAAGTATTAGATGTGTTTAGTCTTTATGTGAATTTCACAGAACTGGTAGGTTTGATGAAGTCTTTATGGCACCCCTTCTTTCCCGAAGTATTGTCTTCATTAGTTCTATGTCTATGCTCAACATCTTTGTTCTGCAAGATTTATGATATTTCAAAGTCTTCATTGTGTGAATAAACTGACATTTGTCACAATGCAAGAAGTAACACATTTTCTTGTGGTGAAGCCAGCAAGATGCAATGCACTAACCTCTTCTAGCACATCTTACATAAAAAAAAAACTTATTAACTAAATGGTATCCTTGTTAAAAATTACCTCGAAAGGCGCTTTTTCACTTGCCATTGGCATATATAGGGTGAAATGATCATTGACAAACTGTGGTTGTATAGTTGCCTCTGGAAACTAAAGGGGCGGTTTGTTTGATATATTTAAGTAGGATTTAGTTTTAGGATTTATCAACTCCTTGAAAACCTACATTCAAACGGCTTTTTACTAACTCCTCATTTTTACTTATAAAAATAACTCTCATTTCTAATCATTCATTTTTAATCATTCGTTTCAAATCAGTCAAAATAAATCATTTTTAACCACTCATTTTTAACCATTTCTTTTTTAACTACTAAAAATAACCACACTCATTTTAAATCTACATCTAAACAATGTTTTGACTCTTAACTTCTCTACACAAAAACTACATCCAAACGAGTTTTTAGCTACAACTTTCAATTTTTTGTAACTGTTGATGGCATTTGCTGTTCTGTATAGGAAGTTGTTTGTTTCTCTGTGTGTTTGTTTGCAAGGGCAATAGAACTTTGTGCATTATAATATGTGGTTTTCTCCAGATGTACCCATGTTAGAGACGAGGAACAGTAGATGGTAGATGGCTTCAAAACTTGCATCTGGAATGACTGAACAAATAGCAATTTTCAAATATTGCTCATCACTCTGAATCCTAATTGGATCCGTAAGAGTTCAGCACTTAATTGCTTTTTCCTGCTAGGTTTCTTTCCCATGTGCCAAAAGTTATGTCAAATACATAAATGCCGCCATGCCTTTTTTTCTTCTTCTTCTATAATATGTGTTTATCTCTAACATTTGCCTGGATTATTCTCTTCCCCCCTTGTTTTTTTTGGGTCCAAGTAACTTTAATTGTAATCTCCTACTTTAGTTTTACGTGCTTTAATCAAATGCTAATTATGTTATGCTGTTTTTCTGCTTCCATGTGCTCCCAGTTTCAATTTTTATCATGTACATTTTGTCTAGCTAATCTCTTCATTTCACCTAATTTCAATGTTGTTCCCGTTTGTTGGGCTTATAAGAATCGAAGCAACTTGATTGCAACGCGATATACTGTGTATCTCTCGGCATGATGCTTCTCCATTGATATGAGACTTTTTGGTGAAACAAAAAAACAAAATCATGATTTTGCTTTCCTTAAATCTCTTTTTAGACAACGAGACTTGTTGAAGGATTGGGTTGTCGTTGTTTAACACCGTTCATCTGATTTTGCTTTCCTTAATCTCTTTTTAGACAACGAGAAGAAGCTTATGTTTGCGCTCTTGTAGAGCCCTCGTTTCAAGAATGTTCTCAATTTAGTCTCTGCTGGGTATATGTGTGTCAATTTGGCTCCGTAAAAGAGGAATATCTAAGTCATGTCTGGACATGACCTAGAAAATAATGTTTACCTACGTGGCTTAATATGAATCACATTCTATTTCCCTTTATTTTATCTTTTTATCTTTTGGGTTTAAAATCAAATAGGATGTAGTTTACATTTGGCCATATAGGTGGACATTGTTTTCTAGTTAATGCTTGAGCATGACCTAAATATTTATCTCCTCAAAATATTCTCTCCTCAAAATGTATCTGAATGACCCTTTAGAAGAAAAATACTGCATTTTAGGGCTTGTTTGAAAAATGGTCAAGGCTTTCAAAACAACTTAGGGGATTATCATTAAAAAAATTCATTTATTCTTAAAAGGCTTAATGTGACGAGGCCAACTTACGAAAACCGAGCGTCTAGATGTATTATCATTCAAAAAATTCTAGTAATTGGGGATTATTGGTTAAAAGTTGGGAATAAGTTACTCAAAAAAAAAAAAAAAAAGAAAGAAAGAAAGAAAGTAAAAAGGTTATGGAGTGAAATCATCCAGATAAATTTGCTGACTCAAGGTTATGGAGTTAAGGAATAAGTAAACTTTATACCCCTAACTTGAGGTGAAATCATCCAGATAAAGTCATTGGAGGATCATTGGATTAAAAAAAGGTTATGGAGTGAGTTCTTAGTAATTCAAGTACATTGGAATTGGTAAATTTGCTGACTCATATATGGATGGCCATAGATTTGTAATCCCATGACTCAGGACTAATAATTTGGACGGCTTATAAAAAACCAGAGGCATCTACCCAAAAAGCTCATCTGCCTATAAATTTATTTCTCTTACATTGATAACAAACTAAAAACTAAAAAGAACATAACAGATTCTTTTGGTACAAAATATTTTGTTCATACTTCCTCATGTCTATTATCATGGGTCCTAAACAGCCATTCATCGAAATCTCAGTCGTCGTCCTCGGTTTCTCTCTCAGAGTGTTCTGCCGCTTCTTGAAGCATGGCGATATGATTAGCAAAAAGATCCATCTCAAAATCCGAGACCAGATCGAATTCATAATTTGGCAAAGGTATGTGCTCGTTATCCATTGGGAATGCATATAAGTTGTTTCCATCAAAAGTGTTTTGTTCAAAACAAGTTGTAGTAGAAGCACAAGAGTTTGATGAAGATGGCTCAGAAGGCTTGCAACCAGACAAGTCTATAGCAGCAGAGGCAATGTCTTTACCAGTGAGAGCAATAATGGATGGCTCAGCCTTCTTCAACAGCCACTCCACAGTCTGCCCATCTGTTTTGTTTCCAAGCTCGCGAGTTAGCTGAAACACACGAGCTGCGCACAATGGCGGAAGACGGATGCGTCGATCGCGCCCGTTAACCTTTGCATGGCGATCTTTTGGAGCTTTGAAAGGGATGGGCTTAGACTCTGGGGCATTTGGTGAATTGGATTTTGCTGCATTGCTTGGAGAGTTGGATGTAGCATTATTCTTGACTCTCATGTGTTTTGAACCCATGATTCCTTTTAGAGAAGTTTTTCCGAATACATGAATGATTGAATGTGGTGTCCTTTTAGGGTTTATATAAATCTACAAGCGCGTGCACATACGCGCGCACAAGCGATTGAGATATCGAAGGAATGTAGAAGTGTTTTGTTTGTTCATAACTTAAAAAACTGAGTTATTTTCTGTGCAAATTCTTGGCCTTACCTTTTCTGAGATTTTGATTTGGAGTAATGCAGTATGAAAAAATTAATTGCTTCCTTGGCTTAGTAACGGCCAGTGCAGTAGAGTGCATTTTTATATGAATAAAAATGCACATTAATTTTTCTTATTAGGATATAGTGATGGATTGTGAGTGTTAATATATTGAAATGATAGAAATGTAATTAAGGGCAATTGAATTGGTTGAGAGTACTGGTTAGGCAGGTTGGTGATACTAATTTGCTTACCAAAATTGGATGGGAAGAAATGGAATGTGTGAGTTGTGTTGTGAATGCTCTTTCTTGCCTGAAATTTACTCCTAATATGAATCACTCAAACCAAGTCTCAATTAGGGTTGCTTTGACTTGGAAAGAGAAAATTTTAATTTGGTTTTTGTAGTTTTTTATTATTATTATTATTTTATATGTTTGGTATTTGTAAATTTATGTTTAGAGCCGTGAGTAAAATTTTAGCCTAACTTAGTAAACATGAGATTACAAGTTTAAATTTTATTTTTTAATTTTTATTGAATAAAAAAAAGTTTTGGATTCTTCCTTGAAAACTTTATGTTCGATAACTTTAAATTAGCCATCTCTTAGAGTTCAATTACTGTACAATATTACAAATGTAGCCAATTTTAAAAATTAAGTAAAGATATTCAAAGCATTAAAAATAGAAAATTATTAATTAGCTAATTACTATAATACCTATATTTTAATTAATGTAGTAGAATTTGAGGAATAAAAAATAGGGAATGACTTTTTGATTGTCGTGATTTACTCTCACTTCGTGAACAATTTTAGGGGTGTTTGGATTTAAAATGAACATTTATCAATTACTTTTAAAAAAAAATTACATCCAAATAAATTTTTTAATATATACTTTATATATTTTTTAAAGATTATTTATCAAAATTCCCCTAAAAAATAACTAAATCATTAAATTATTAATATGGAAAAAACTAATGGATCAAATAAATAATTTCATAAAAGTTCGAATTTATATAAATGTAAAATTAAATAATTAACTTGCTTCAAAAAAAAAAAATAATAATTAACTTTTATTTTTTTTGAGGAAAAAATAATTTAAATTTTAAGATCAACGTTACAAAATAAATAAATCATTACATTTAGCTAAATCATAAGATTTAAATCAATATTTCAAAAAAACAAAACAAAACAAATTTTTTTTTTTTTTTTTTTTTGAAATATTTGATTTAAATCTTATGAAAAAAAAAGTTTTAAATTAAAAGAAAACAAAATTAAATGATTTGTTTTTTCGACAAGACAAAACTAAAGGATCAAACTTTAAAATTATAATTAAAAAAAAAAGAGGATTTTCATGTATAACAAAAATTGGGTAAAAAATTGCATCTCTAGCATATTTTTATCAAAAATTGGTTTATAACAAAATTCCAAGTGATTGATATCAATTACTGGTAATTGATTAATAAGCTCAATCACTTAACAAATTGATTGAATACAAACAAATACTGCTGATTGAGTTGAATCACTTAAAATTTCGGTATAAACCAAATTTTAAAAAAATGTGCTATAATTCTATTAGAGGGTTTAAAGTTGCTATACAGTACAAATTCTCTTAAAAAAATTCTCTCATAAATTTGGTAAATTGTCTGACTACTTAGTGGAAGCATTTAAATGGACAGCTAACATGAAAATCTATGCGAGAGAAAAACAATCATCATTCCTTCTAAATTTAAAGGATATACATTATCGAATGGATCAATAATACAATAATTTTATTGTTTGGTTAATAGATTAGTTCAACATTAGCGTCATGACTTCAATGTCTGAAATCGGTATTTGTAATTCCCCATACTAAAAAAGAGACATTTGATTTTCACTAATTTTCTATTTTTTTAAACAAAATAATCTTCAAATATTTTATATAGGATTCAAAACATTCTTAATATCTCTTCTTCGTTTGATTCCGATTGTTTGTACCAAATTTAAAAAAAAATTCAACTAGAATGTTCACATTGTTTTCAGTTTTCGACTACACAAAAAAAAAAAAATCTCCTTAGTCTTCTATTTTGTAATAGGGGTTTAATTATGTTTGTCTAACATATTTTATCTTTATTTTAATTTATTTTGTTGATTTTTCTAGATAGTAACAAAAAAATGTATTTTAAAATAGTTAAAAAAAAAAAAACATATGAAAGATAGAGGGATACAATTGCCGGCCATTATTTCTTATAATAAAATTTAATTAAAATTCGAGAAAAAAACATGAATATATATATATATATATATATATATATATATTTTTTTTTTTTTGACGTTTGTCCCCGATCACTATTGAGTCTTGAACCTTAAAAAAAAAGAAAAAAAAAAATTCTAAACTAGTAATTTTTTAGATTTTTTTTTATGTAGAACTCCAAATTCAAACAACCTTATCTGAATACTCCTTCCAAAATAACTTCTAATGCAATTGTTCATCCAACAAATCCCCTCTTCTTTAACAGTTTCAAAATAAGGCAAAAGTTATGGGTCCCAATTTATGAATTACACAGAATCAAGCAGTCTACTTTTTGAAAAGGATTGGGTATTCATTACATTAAACTAAGTTGTCCTTTCCAATTAGTTTATATTTTATAGGGTGTGGGGGTTTTGAAGAAAATATCAAAATAGTCTACATCTTCAAAAGAATTATACCCATAATCACATCTTCTTAATTTAATTGGCCTTTCTAAAACTAAATCTTTCATGTTGTTGTGACTATTCAACGAATAGAAGAGAAACTACAATTTCTTTATTATAAAGTTAGTAGACTATTTAGTACAAATTGGGAAATGAGGATTACAAATACACGTGACCATAAAATAGAAATGAATTAACACCAAAGCAAATAATCAATCGTATTACTAACTCATTTGATAGAAAATGACGTATCAATTAAAGATATATGAATAATTATTATTCTATGCCCGTGTCACTTGTTTCTTTCCGCCGGTTTGCCTTCTATGTTTCCCACTTTTGGCGATAATGGGAAGTTTCAAACCCGAATTTGTTCCTTACACTTTTTTATTTCTGAATTTCAAATCAAATTTTAAAAAATAATAATAATAATAATAAAGAAATATCGCTTAAGAAGATGTGGGGATCAAAATTTAGTCATCGTGCTTTGTTTATTTATTGATTATTGCTAATTGCTATTATTTTAATGTTAATTGATAACTAAAATTGAAAGGGAGAAGGAAGTGGTAAAAATCCGGGAGCTTTGATTTCGCCATTATAGGCGCCAAATCAAGCTTAGCAATCAACATTCACGTTCACGCTCAATTTTAGGCACCTGATTAATTCACACGACAAAGAAAAGTTCAATCAGTTTTAATAGTGACCTTAATTATACCAATTCACTTTTATTCATTCCTAAATTTCATGTTTAAATATAGACTTTAAAGTTTTATTCTTTAAATTAAAGCAAAAAGGAATGAATATATGCATTATGAAAATGGAAAAATAAAAAAGTTACATATAACATTATAAATATGTATTGGACATAACATGAATGCAACCTAAATTGCACCCAAATTTTATTCCGGTCAAAATTGGCTGCTTTCTAAATATATATACTAACCTACTACTATTTTTATTATTCTTTTATTTTGGAGAAAATGTCTCCTAACCTACATATACCTTGTCAAGTTGAATATTTTTTTTATATTACCTTGACTGAATTAAAGAAAGAACATATAAGTATCTAATTTAATCCTAACCTTCAACTTTAGAAAGTTGCATTAATATTTTACTTTTGAATGAGTTAAAAAAATATCTTCATATGAATAAAGCCTTAGTTCTTATTATTCTCTTTCCTAAATACTTATCTCTAACCATTAATGATAAGTTTTTGTATAAAGAGAGATTTTTGTTTCGAAGTAATTATATATGAAGTACTTAAACTAGAATATCCTCTAATGATAAATCAACTAATCTATTTATTTTAAGGAACTTAAAAAACTAAACCGTCTTTAAACAAAAAAATTAAAAAAAATAGTCATCGATATAAATGAATATTAAATATTATTTTTAGAGAAGATATTAATGAATGTTTATCGTATAATATTTAAAAGTATTAATTATTGTAAATACAAACATTCTAAAATTTACCAACATTTTTTAATCGTTGGGTGAAAAAAGTCCATTCACTAACGTGTTTCTCAAAAAACAAAATAATAATAACCTTATTGGCCTTTTTTCATTATTACATATTTTCTATTCTCAAAAAAAAAAAAAAAAGTGAATTTCCCTCGTGTGGAAATAAATATTTTGGCATTACATATATATATATATACAATACTACCCCAAGTTTTGGTTTAGAATTACGGTAGCGTAGGCTTGATTTTGTTTGCAGTCCGGGAAAAAAGACAAGGGTTAGAAGAAAGGTGTAAAGTGTAATTTTGCATCCGACTCGTGGAAGCTGGTTCTGTACGCTGCGTGGAGCGCAGGTGACACGGCAATGGCCGCAAGCGACCATGAATAGGATCTTCAACCCTCCCGCTTCTTCTTCTTAGACAGATCCGTCTCTTCATTTCAGGTTCACGATCTGCATTGCATTTCAGGTTCACGGCAATGGCCGCAATGCTCATTCTCCTGTTCTTCTTCTTTTTTTTTTTTTTTTTTTTTTTTTGATTTTTGGTTTTTGGTTGATGTTTAGGTCTTGTTGTTGGGTTGGGTAATTTGGTTCCCTGGCGGAGGTTGCTAAGGTGTTGTATGTTGTGGTTTTGGATCTTGAAGAACAAGAAACGAAGGAGATGGACTCTTTCCGCTATACTCGCCCTGTTTTGCAGAGCACTTTGCAGCTTATGGGCTGCAAAGCTCGCCATGCTTTCAAGGTGCTTCAAATTCCTCTTTAACGCCTTTTCCCCTCGATTTCAGATTATCTGTTGTGTTCATATGGCTCGTGCATTGTCGTTTCTTTCTTTTTCGCTTTTGATATTTTTCTCAAGATCTGCGAGAGCAACCTGTTTGGATTAGTCGGGCTAATTTTTATGAAGAATTTCGTCTTATTTGTTCTTCACTTGTGTTTATTTCTCTGTTGTTGTTGTTGTTTGTTATCATCATCATGTTGCATTTCCCTTGTTTTTTGAAACATTGTGGAGATTATTATTCACCGTTCCTTTTGTATGCTTTCATTTGTTGATGACCTTTTTCAATATCTTGATCATTAATTTAAAGAAGGGTCTATTTTCGATCTTCAATTCCTATTTTCTCTTGCGTGTACAAGTGTATTGTGATGTCTTCTATGTGCAAGAAAATCTGTAATCTGTTTTTTTTTTTTTTTTTTTTTTAAATCGTTCCAGTAATTCTTTCACTGAAAAGATAAATAATGCACTGACCTCAATTTAAGCAAGTAAAATTAGAGCTTATGCTTTTGAGTTTGAGAGCCTGGGTGTTCTTAATATGCGTCCAGTCGACAAACTCTGGTATTCTAAGTTGTTCAATCTCATCTATCCTCACAGTGTTTTAAAAGGCGCGCCTGGGCTCGTGTAATAAGGCACGCGCCTTATGGTGCCTAACGTGAAACCCCGGGCACCTTTTGGCGCCCGCCTCATGGAATTTTTTATTTTCTTTGCGCTTTTTGTGTTTTAGATCGCCGTACTTGGCCAGGTTGATAGTTGAATATTATGTATGTTTTATATATTATTTTTGGTTAAAATTTCATTTATGTCCATAAAAAGTGTTTTTATTGTGTATACACATATATATAATTTTTTTGAGTTTTTTTATATAGTGCTCATTAAGTAAAAAAACCTTCGCCTTTTGGTGTGCCTTGTGCCTCAGGCTCTAGAGGGCCGCTATTTGTCTATTCCCAATGGAGGCGATGGATACATTTAACATCTTTGCTAAGTTAATGCTTTTGAGTTTAGAGCCTGGGTGTTCTTAATTATGCATAGATAAACCTTGGCGTTCTAAGCTGTTTTAATCTCATCCATCTTCTCATATCAATGTTATTTGTTTATTCCCAAGGGAGGCAATGTATACATTTAACATCTTTTCAACTGAAAAGAGTACGTAGGTGAATGTACAACTATACCATTTTATTTGAGTGACTTTTCAGCTTCCTTCAGAATTTTCAAAATACCCAAGCTGCAAGTTACCTATAGTTCTTGCCCTTCTACTTCCATGGAATTCCTAGCAGAAAAATAATAGTTGAAAATAAATATTTCTTCTTAAGAATTCGATCCATTAATTAAATTTTATTTCCATGCAATCTTGAAAGTATTCAAAACTCCAACCCTTCGGCTTAATCTTTTGAATTGAATGGTGATTAACATGATTTAACAACTTCTGGTTTTTTCTTCTTGTGATTACTTGAATAGATAAGCCAAAGGGCATTTGAGTTGATGCAGAAAGAGTATGGTGTGTCTCCTAAAGGGTCTGAGACAACATCTTCTAATAAAGAATGTGTTAATAGTTGGGATGTGCGTTTTGCCGATACTGAGGTTTGGAATCATCTAAAAATATCTAAAGATGGTGAAAAAAATATTCCATTTGAGCTATATAAAAAGCGCACAACTCTCATAGTAAGGAGAGCGCCCTTCTTAGATGTTGTCTGTAAAGCCCTGGAGGAATACAAGTACGTGAGTCCCAATCAGAGGGCTGACTTGCTTTTGGCGTGCAGGTAAACTCTTGAATGAAATGAGCCTTCGAATACAGTCCCCATTATGTTCAACTGTTTTCTTATTTGTTTAAATTCTATTATTATTTTTCATAAATTTGTAACTCTGTGGTTTAGTCATGTGTAGTTTATGTTCAAGTTGCCTTCTACAAGGATGAGTTTAGGGACAATCTTATTCAAATCAGAGATCGTTTTTTAATTTTATTTATTTTTTCTTGTGGATACAAATACAAGTATTGTTAGATTTTCACACCTAGTCTATCTGATGCAATTAGTCGGTGTATTTGACACGAATTATTTGAAATATTTTATCATATGCAATATTTTACACGTTTGTACACGTTTCAAATGATTGTTTTTCAAAATGTGTGCTTAGGTTGCCATCCTCGTTAGTTGAGGATGCAAAGTAGTGTGTTCATTCTTGACCTTACATTGTATTGAAAGGTCTTTTTATCGTGTCCTGCTTGTATCGTGCTCCACTTGGTTAATAAGCCCTGGTAACAGATAGTACTGCTGGTCTATCTTTTGGTAGACTTGGGGAGAGAAACTTAAGGGGAATTTTAGGGACAGAAAGAGGAGCATTTTTCTGCCACTGAAGAGAATGCTGGTGCTGTTTATAATCTTGTAAAATTCTTGGTGTCTCTTTGGGTCTTATAAAAGTCTGGATCTTCTCTGAACTGGATCAATACAAACACTTGTGACAATTCATAGGTTTCAGGGATTAAGTTTCTTGTGTCTTTTGTGAGTTTGGGAGGTGGCCAATCTGCTAATTCATTATTACTTTGTTTTCTATGGTTATTTTAAGATTTGGGGCTTCTTGCAAGTGCTTAAGCACTACTATGTTTTTTTTTCCTGTGATGTTTGTATAGCTGATTTGAATTTCTTTGTAACAATATTTTCTTATTCTCAGAATCCGAGAAAGGAAGGAATCTGTGACTGTACTATTATGTGGTACAAGTGGATGTGGCAAATCTACTTTGTCTGCACTGCTGGTATGTCCTTGCAGAGACTTTAATCTCTAGGGAAAATAATATGTTGTATTTTTTATTTTTTATTTTGAAATGGAATTTGGATTCTTTTTTTAAAAAACGTGTGTTGTATTATTCAGGCTTTTACAGTAATTTTAAATGCCAACGGTTATTTGCAATGTATTACATGAAGTTGTAGTTGGAAATATATGTTGACTTAGAATGTTGAAGCTTAAGTATACTGCACCTTTTCTCTAACAGGGTAGCAGGTTAGGAATTACAACAGTAATATCAACTGACTCAATTCGGCATATGATGAGGAGTTTTGTAGACGAGAAACAAAATCCTCTGCTCTGGGCTTCAACTTACCATGCTGGGGAGTTTTTGGATCCAGTAGCTGTTGCTAAAGCCAAGGCAAAAAGGAAAGAAAAAAAGTTGGCAGGCAATCCCCATTCATATCTGAAGGATGAAGTACCGGAGAGTTCTTCCGGCCAACCATCAGATCGTGGCACTGAGCTCATCAGTCAAAAGCAAATGGCTGTTGAAGGATACAAGGCACAGAGTGAGATGGTGATTGACAGTCTTGATAGGCTGATTACTGCATGGGAAGAGCGGAAAGAATCAGTTGTTGTTGAGGGTGTTCACTTAAGCCTAAATTTTGTAGTATGTAATCCTAAGCAACTTTCTTTTATTTCCTATCTATGTAGATTTTATAATCTTCTTGACACTTATTCCGACCTGCTTTTGCAGATGGGGCTTATGAAGAAACATCCCTCAATTGTACCATTCATGATTTACATCGCGAATGAGGACAAACACTTGGAAAGATTTGCAGTGAGAGCAAAATACATGACACTTGACCCAGCTAAGAACAAATATGTAAAGTATATACGAAATATTAGGACCATACAAGAATTTTTATGCAAGAGGGCTGATAAGCATCTTATCCCTAGAATAAACAATACCAATGTTGACAAGAGTGTAGCTGCCATCCATGCAACAGTATTTAGCTGCCTTCGCAGACGTGAAGCAGGCGAACAGCTATATGATCCTGTGCGGAATACTGTTCTTATTATTGATGAAGAATACAGGAACCAGTGTGTTGCCAACTCATTGAGCTCCAAGTGCATGTTTCAACTTATCCAGAGGAAAGGTTCCTCTAGGAATCTTATGGCTATGGTTAATACTGATGGATCTGTGGCTAAGGCTTGGCCTGTTAATCAAATTGATAATATAAGTGGGAACCCTTTATTAGGTCCGAGGGCTGAGAATGGAGTGGGGATTCCAATGTATGGCCCATTGCAGATTGATAAAGCTGAACCTGTTAATCTTCAATTTGGT
The DNA here is from genome assembly GCA_037832685.1 of Sicyos baderoa. NCBI lineage: Eukaryota > Viridiplantae > Streptophyta > Magnoliopsida > Cucurbitales > Cucurbitaceae > Sicyos > Sicyos baderoa. Next base: position 7,870,182 of record JBBMEF010000003.1, read on the forward strand.
TTCTATGGCATCAGTGCTTGGCCTACTGATTGTGGTGGGACTAGCCGCGCAGGGAGTGTCGACGAATCCAAGGCAGATGGGATTGACACTGCTAAATACCTTTCTTCTTGTGGTAGCTCTCCGAGGCTTTCAGATGGACCTTCGAAGGAGGTAGACATTCAAGCCTAAGCTGCATATACAACCTCTGTTTTCTTTAATGTTGTTTTTTTCGATGCTCTATCATATCTTGGTTGTTGTGGCAACATCTGCTTAGATTTAAAGGCCCGTCTTTCCCTTTCAGCACAAGAAAGATATTTCGGTGCATGGTAGCGATGAAGAGGTTGACGATCCTCAAGAGCTTGGTAGTGACGAAGACGAAGACTTAAGTGAAGATGGTGAAAGAGAGATTCTCGAAGAGGTATTGCCTGGTTCTACAAACAAGAAATGTTAGTTAAATATTGTTGATATGGTAGCTAGTAAAGCTTCATTTTATTGTTTTGGTCCACAGGTAGGATCCGTGGACGAAGAGTCGACAAAATCAGATGAAGAATATGATGATCTGGCAATGCTGGACGTGCAACATGGTTACTGTTCAGATGATTACAAGGAGAAGGCTGGATCTGTTTGTAAGAGCTTAACGAGCGGTCGGTACCGACAGAACCTCGAGCTATTCCTGCGCTCTAAAAGCGAGTCATCCAGGTCACACTGCTCATCCAAGTCACTCTTCTCGTTTTCTTCTCTTATGAAGGAGAAAGAAAGGAATCTAAGAACTTCGGGTTCTTTTAAAATGAAAAAAAACGTGCCATTAACATATTCCAGCCATGAGAATTAATTTGTTCTTCATAGCTTGATCATGTTACAGCGTTCCTAGAGTATATATATATATATATATCCCACTACTTTGTTGATGATAGATAGATCAATGTTCGTACAGTAAATGTGATTATTCATATATCCCACTACTAAAAAACTAAAAAGAATTAATTAAAATTAATAAGATAAAATCATCACCTGTGTGTTAATTTGGTGGTCGCAGAATCTGAGAGATAAATCCATATTGTAACACAAATAATATAGTTGCTTATTGCCGATGCAGCATCATCAAGATTCTCATTTGCAAAGAAATCTGGAACTCCAAATACACATTTGAATGTGAATCTTGATAATGCTACACCAGCAAACACCAACTCTCTTTCTTTCAAACATATATCTTAAATCCTCCCTCTCTCAAATAAAATTAGAAGAATCACCAATAATTAAAAAAATAAAATAGAGAAGAGTTGGATTTTTTTTCTTCTTCATTTTGAAACCATAGCTATTTAGCTCAAAGAAAAATAGATCTGAAAGACTTGAGGTTTTGGAAGCACAAAAAAGAGGGAAGGTTTTCAATTATTACAAAGTATACTACTGAAATTAAAGACACTAACAGAGGAGAGAAATAACTTAAAGATGGGTAGTAAAATTACAAGAAGATGTTGGTGTTGAATTAAAAAATAATAATAAAAAAAAAAAAAAAAAAGGATGAAGAAGAAGATTTAAAGAAAATGGGAACAGTGGAGATGGAAAATGAAAATGAATAGGGAATGGAGTTTGGGTATTTATATAAGAACAAGATTTGTTTATTCATATCCCACTTGGCAATCCCCTTTTCTTTTTTTTTTAATGGTTTTCCCTTCATTTACGTTTAAATAATAATTAATCTAAAAAATATTTAAATAAACCTGTGAGAAATAAAAATGTTTTAATTAAAATCTAGGAACCAAATTGATACTACATTCTAAAGACTAATTTGATAATTTTCTCTATATATTTTTATTTTAAATTCTCATTCTTTAATTATTATTATTTTTTGAAATGACTCTCAATCTTTAATTAGCTTATACTTTTTTGAGAACACCTCTTTAATTAGTTAATATTCTATGAAACATCTCTAATTAGTTTATATAACATATCATTTATACATGCCATTTGATTATTGGTCAGTTGTCAAAGGTTTCACACTATTGACGTATTCTATTGGTTGTTAATTGTTATGTTGCTTCGCTGTATAATTCTGTCCCTGTAAGCACATCATGAGCCCTAATTCTAATTTATATGTTGTACATTAAAATACAATATTTCCCAAGTTTTCCTCGTATCATCCTGTCTCGGACCATTTTTTCTTTATCCTTTTTTCTTTATTTATTGTTTATTTTCACGTGGGGTTGGCTTAGAGAAGTTCTTTTTAAGAATCCCTTAAAAAAAACATTTAAGAATCCAAATTAATTCAAGTATAATGCTCCAAAGCTTATCTCTTCATTTTTTGAACCCATCTCCCAAAGCTTATTCCCTTTTTTTTTTCATGCAATGTCAAAATATAAAATAAATTATAAAAATGGTATAAATAAAAGAGCGATCATGATAAAATTACATAACCGACCACAAGTTTAGGCCCCGTTTGATAACCATTTGGTTTCTTGTTTTTGGTTTTTCAAATTTAAGCCTATTTTCTCTCAAAATTCC
>JBBMEF010000003.1:7872762-7899054 GCA_037832685.1 Sicyos baderoa
TAAATGGGTTAAGAATCTTTTAATGACAATATAAAATCTGGCATTTATTTAAATGGGTTGAAAATCTGGCATTTATTACTTCCAGGGGCAAAGTTGAATTAAAAAAAAAAAGAATTTATTTGAAAAAATAAAAGAAAAAACAATTTTGTAAAAAAAAACTTGGGTGCCTAAATATGCAATTAGTTTTCAATATAGGTCTAGTTACTGTAATTTCCCATTAATTTTTTTATCGTCTAATTAAAATAATTTATAAATATAATTTTTTTTTTCTTTTTGTGGATAAAAATAACATAATATTTGAAGATTTTTATTGGCAATCAATTTAATGTGATTAAATTTATATTTTTATAGATTTTTTTCCTAAAATTTTGATGTTTGTAGTTTTTTTTTTTAATATTTTTATTACTCATGAAAAATAATCTATAAAATTAATATATATTTAAATTAACAATAATAAAATATAAATATTGTTATTTATAGAAATTAAATATAAAAATAAATATATATAAAAATTAAAATAATAAATTATTTACATAAAAAATGTAAAAGTAGTTTTTTTTTTTGAAAAACAAGAAAATAATTATTATATATTAAAATTAAATTAAAATAAGAATATTATGGTTTTGGGAATTAAAATATTGTATTAATTTATTTGACCAAATTGAAATTTTGATTTTGAAAAACAAAATCGGGAAAAAAAATAAAAGTTGATTTTAAAATGGAAAAAGAAAAAAATTAACAAAAATTATGGTGGATCGAACCTTTGATGTGGGAGTGCAACAAAAGTTCTACCTACAAACTTTTTCCACTACACAACCACATTGAATTGGGAAATAATTGGACACGGTTTTATAAGAATAAAACAAAACTTGAGAAACACATTCAAAAAAATCAGAAACGGAACAAGAGAAACTCCATTTGGGAGTTTCTCATTTTGGAGCCAAATATTAAAAACGTTTCTGAAAATTTTGGGAACGAGAAATGGAAACAGTTATCAAACAAGTCTGTTTCTCAAAAAATGAGAAACAGAAACAAGAAACGAGAACGTTACCAAACGGGCCCTAAATTTCTGCCCAAACTCTAACATAATTCTTAAATCCAAATAAACTCATCCTAACATAATCTCTAATAACCCTTCATAATAGACAAGCACAGCTTCTTCTCACATAATCACTTTTTTAGCCTAAACAAATGGTTTTAAACCCTTCATAATTACTCAAAACTTCTAGTACAAATTTTGTATTTCTAAAAACAGAAAAATGAAAAAAAATGAGTACCAAGAAATTAGGTAATGATATAGTTGGAGCATTTTAGGTGAACAGAAAAGTCCACAGCCTCATCCATTTTAGTCTACTCGTTTCGAATATTCTCTGAGTTTGTCAACTTCAAATTCCTATTGCTATTCAGTGCTTTAAATTTTGCACATATACAATATTATTCAAATTCCTAACCTTATATATATATATATATATATATTCTTCTACCTACCTCAGCCGGCCTTATTCTTATTATATATCACCCAACTTAATTCAACATATATATATATATATATATTTTGGTTCAAAATATAGGATAGAGTTCGTATAAATAAGAGTGAACAAAAACACAGATTAATTGACATAAAATACAAAATTGATGATTAAGAGGACATATATGTTCCAATTCTTTCCTCCTAATTACTCTTGTGCGTACTTAAAAAGATAGCTTAAACTAATGGCACAATGCTTCCAATTCCTACCATTTAATTAGAGAATCACTTCAGTTTTGTTCATAATTGTTTTCCTAATTAACGTACTAGGATGTATTTCATCTTTAGAAAAATATTTTAATCCGTACTAAATTCTAAAATATAAAATTTTTTAAACTATATTTGATAGTATTCATAGTGTTGTAAATTTTTTTCCCTAATAACCACATGAATAAGTAGAAAAATAACTGAGAGATTAAAAGGAGAAAGAAAAAAAAACAAAAACAAAAAGAATTTTCACGGTAAAAATTGTTACAATTTCAGAGTATTTTCTCTCAAACCCCGATAACATACAAAGTGTTTTTAACTGAGATACTTTGAAATCAAAACACATGCTTTTTTTATAGTATTAGCTAGGAGCACGATATTCTCTTGCATATATTTTAGATGTAAGATAGTTCACATCTAATATTTTGCCAAAATCAACCCCTGTGGATATCCGTAACTGTTCAAACCAGCTTTCGCGCACTTTAACTAATATCACGTGACATAACATTTGACTCTATCAAATAATGTAAAGTGTAGAGAGAGAGAATTAGAGAAATGGAAAAGAGAGATCTTGAGAATCTGGAAATTCGTGAATGATCACTATCAGTGTGTTTATAGAAAAGAGAGAGATAGGGGGAAAATGAAGGTACATCAGAAAAAGGGTCCTATGTCTCGTGCCAATTGGTCCACCAACAACACAAAGACACACAATACTATATGACTCATTTTAAGTAACCACATTACATTCTTCCATTTTCGGATCATTTCTTGTTTATCTACTTTTCCTACTCAAAACTCATCAACAACCTCTTAGTTGCCTACTTTTTTCCACATCCCAACTCGACTCCATCCACGTTAATTTCACTCGTCTCCTCGAATTATTCAATAAAACTGTCACAATATAACCATATTTTTAAGAGGCCGACTTGTTGAGGGAGTCATTTGCCAAGGGCTGTTTGACCCAAAGAGATTAAATGATGAGAATATTGAGAATGAGGATGAATTCTCTCCCCCATAATTTCATTGTTTTTATTCTCTTCGTAACCATCTTTATTCTCTCTACGACTATTTTTTATAATGAATTCATTATTTTACTTTCTCAAAATCATTCTCTCCTCTCAATTAATACAAATAATAATTTATTTTTTATATTCATTCTTTTTACCCTAAATATATAAGATTACGATAATCATTCTCTTATCATCCTCTTCATAATTATTCTCATTTACTTGCTCCAAATATCCCCAAACTTTTATTGATGAGTTATTAATGTTTTATATGTAAGATACATATGAGTTATAAGGAGGTGCAAATAATAGTTATTTGGGAGCACTTAATGGGAAATGTTTGAGTGAGACATACAATCATAGTGAATTCATTATTTTACTTTCTCAAATGATTCTAACTATATACTAAAGCCTCAAAAACAAAACAAAACGGTTTTGACACTCTTTCTTAAAAGTGGGTTGAGACCAACAACGTTTTTATTAACTAAAAATGACTATTCCTGTACTTGTGTAAAACCATATATATATATTATGTATTTATTAAGAGAAAGGATTTACCTTTGTGGATTCATCTCTCCAGATTCTCTTCCATTTTCTTTTCCTGTTACAGTTTCAGAGGTGGTACAAAAAAGTCTCGTCTCTCCCACCATAATCGAATTACTCAAAACAAACTTTAAACAAATAAAAAAATTTAAAATTAATTTCCCACTAATTATTATTAAATTAAGTACTAACTAAGGATACTCAGATCTGGAACCTGAAGTCTGTTTTAAGCAGTCATTAATCGAGATGGGAAAAAAAAATGAAAATAAAACCAATCAAAGAGGAAAGATAAAATAATTACCTTGGCAGAATCTGAGAATCCAATTAATTTACAAGGAAAATATATATAGAGTGGTTTATTTCCGATGCAGCATCATCAAGATTCTCAGTTGCAAATTAGAAATCTGGGAACTCCCAATTACACATTTGAATGTGAATCTTGATAATGCTACACCAGAAACCAACAACTTTCTTTCCTTCAACATAACAAAATTAGGGAAATGAAAAAAAAAACCTAGCTATTTAGCTCGAAGTGTCAATTCCATGAAGAAAAAAAAAAAAAAAAAAAAATCTTTTTGAAAACCCATGTTCATAATCCAATCAAAAGCCTGTCTGCAAATCGATCTGAAAGATTGGAGCTTTTTGAAGAAAGAAAAAACCAGTCATCGAAAGAGAGAAAGAGGGTCAATTTCAATAAGAACAAAAGATTGAAATCTAAGGCAGACACAAAGGGGGGAAAAAAAAAAAAAAAAAAAAAAAAAAAGCTCAGAAAAACTGGTGAAAAAAGGGAATTTAAGAAAGAAATTGGAGAAAGGGAAAAAGAAAATGAAAAATGAAGAGGAGAAAGGAGTTGAGAGTGTATATATAATGGCATTTGATTATTGGTCCTTTTTTTTTTTTTTTTGTCCTGAGATTGGCATTTGATTATTGGTTAGTTGTCAGTGTTTCACAGTATATAAGGATTTTGATTGGCTGTTGTTGTTGCTTAGCTGTATAGTACTGTCACTGTAGCACATCACCCTCTTCACCACAAACCCTAATTCTATTTATTTATATTATTATATATATATAAAATAAAAAAATTCCAAGTTTTCCTCGTATCATCATGTTTTCAGATCACCCATTTTTCTTTATCCTTTCTTATTTTTTTATTGTTTATTTCACGTGGGGTTGGCTTAGACTAATTCTTTTTAGAATCCCATATTAAATTAAGCTTAATGCTCCAAAGCTTATCTCTTTCTCTTTTTTGAACTGATTTTTTTTTTCTCTCTTAAGAATCTAATGACCGTTTTGTCTTTTTCTTAATAAAAAAAAATGTTTAATTATGAAACTTACAAGTAAAAATTAAAATATAAACAAATAAAGTACAACTTAGAATTTGAAAGTTGAAATTTTTCTCTAGACTTTATTCGAATATCTAGTTGAAATTTTTCTCTAAGCCCAACCCTTCTTGTTGTGCAACATAGACTTCTTTTTCTAAGATATGTATTTTTCTTTTTTTTACGTCCATGACTGTCCGGATCAGCTTTCGTCCCGCTCCATATATGGTTCTTTGATTATGGAGATCCCTGACTGAATTTTTAGGCACTTGTAGCCTTAGGGAAATTTAAATGATTTTTCCCCTAGGGACCTAGTTGCAATCATCTCATAGTTTTGGGTGGTTTTGTGATTTGAGGACCTTTGTGTGATTTTTGTAAATATTGGAAGTTCAGTTTAAGAAGAGTTTATCTATGATTAATTTATTGTACGTTTGAGAAAGAGAAAAGGATATTTGTGTCTTTAATTCCTTTGGGCTATTGGAAGAATATCAACATCAGAGAGATTATTTGTAGCTTCCATTTTTGTCAATTTTAGTCTTTCGTTCGCAAGTTGATGCATTGTCACTGCACCCTCACCAAAATCAAGATGGTCTAAAGCTGCAATGGTTTTTTTTTATAAAAAAAAAATCTATAATTCAAGAGAGAATGTTAAAATAAGCATATTTTGACACCGTTGAGAGAATCCCATATCAAATTCCTTAACCTCTATATTAATGTTGGATTAAAAAAGATACTTTTTTGAAAAAAATGAAAGTTCGAAAAAAATTGTTGTAGAAAACTTCATTAATTAGTCGAGAAAAATAGACTTACCAAGTATCCTATTCATCATTTGTGTTAATTTTAGTCTTTCGTTTACAAATTTTATCAAATTTAACATTCCTTAACCTCTATACTCTTCCACTCGTAGGAATCAAAGAGATAAAGATCTATCCATAGCTTTTAAGGGAGTCAAAATTTTGAGTAACCAAGTTGTTCCTTGTCATATCTCACTCAATTTGAGTTGAGCAATACTTGCTCCTTATAAATAAGGAGGTAGACCTTCCTTAAGGACATACCTAACACTTTTTGATGCCACACATTTCTTTTTCTCTTTCTTTTAATATTTTTGAAATAATTCTTTGGGGCACCCAGAGGTGCCACATGTGTGTTAAAGAGACAAGTATTTTTCATTGGAGTTTTATCTCAAACACTTGTAACTTATTTCCCAAATTTTTAGTAAATTTCAGTCACACTATCCCATATTACTAAGTATATTCTAGAAGCCATCTAGCCTTAATACGTGCTCATAACTAAACCATTAGATCTCAAAATGGGTTGAAAAATCCCTGTTGAATCCAAAGAATCTACAAAATCCAAGTCAAAGCATTCCTAAAAGCTTTTCCAAACTTTTGAGCTATGTATCACACAAACTAGTCAAAAATAGCACATCAAACGGCCAAAAGCGCTGGTAAGACACTTTAATTTCGACCAAAATCTGTGGATACTTCTGTAATTAACTCTTCATTTTATCAATAAGTTATGTTAGGAGAACAAAAATGCCATATTAGTCGATATTCATTATTACAAGTTTATTATGTTTGTCAAATTAAAGTACATATACTTATTACTTAGTATGTGGTAAACTGTCAAGCTTAATTATGCATGTTCATTAGAAAGGTATACAACGAGCTGAATTCTTTTTTTTTTTTTTTTTTTTTTTGTGATTACAATAATTGGGGGTGGGGGAGACTCGAACCCAAGACTTCAAAGTCATTAGGTGTACAACGATGCCGGTTGAGCTATTACTGTTGGCGGAAGTTAGGTTTGAATTAGCATTCAACTCCACAAGTTAATGAATATGTTGAGACGGCGTAGATAATGTACCTCGTTAAATGCAGTAATTGAAAACATTCAAAGAGTTTAGACTCTATATTTATGATTGTAAGGGGGATGACATCAATCCTAAAATTGAGTTTGGTTAATAAATTTCTACTAAAAGGTGGTGTTGGTTCCTTGTCTTGACATATGGTCAATAAAGTTATGAGAATCATGAAATGCTTTTATGAAATAAGTTTAATTCACTGTCATCTAGTTATAATTTAATTATTATTAACAATTAAATATGTTGAATAAAATACTTCTCTTATAAGACTAATCATTTTAGTCGAGGTGTAAGTAAGTTGATATAAATCATGTATATACAAAAATTGAAACATCACAAATGTATAAACTAAGTTATTGAAACTAGATATGGAATTCAACCAAGTAAAGTTGAACCATAAAGTCTTAATTTGCTTTGAGCTTAAATTTAGGAACTAATTTAGTAATTTGTTTCAAAGTTTAACATCATGGACTATTTCAAAATTTTAAAAAAATCCAAAGTATTATAAGTTCAATTTACGATAAGTAACTCTTTAAGAATTAATTTCTTGCCAATTTGTAAATTCAGAAAGTTTGTCCAATTTTTTTTGGAATATAGCAATTAGATTGAAACTAATTAAAGTTTGGTGACTTAATTGTTAATTACTTTTATAATTTCATGAAAATTGAGAAACAAAAAATGTCTTTAAACTGAAAAGGGCATCAATCCTAAACACACAAATGTTCAAACGTAACAAAAACAATGATCCAAACAGCACGGCAAAAATCAATTTTTGTAGGACAAGTTAGAGAGGGGGCTCGTTTTGAAACTTAATTTTAAAATGGGTCCCAAGCCAAAATATTTATCATTATGGGCCTTTGCGTCTTCCTTAAAGACGCAACCAGGGAAAAAATGTAGGTTGCGTCTTTCAGAAAGACGCAACCAATGGTCAAAACGATTCAACGCCACCTGGCCGTTAAATCTTAACCGTAAGTTGGGTTGCGTCTTTCTCAAAGACGCAACCTAACAAAAAAAAAAAAAAAATTGAATTCTAACAAAAATTTGTATTTAATTTGACAACATAATCTTAACCAACTTTAATGGCTCCAAAATCTCAAATTCATTATATATTTTTAAAAAAAAAAAACAAAACAACCCACATTCTTTTCGTGGTTGCGTCTTTAGGAAAGACGCAAAGACCCATAATGATAAATATTTTGGCTTGGGACCCATTTTGAAACTAAATTTCAAAACGAGACCCCTCTCTAATTTGTCCATTTTTGTAAGTTGTAATTAGTTAAACTAAGCTAACCCACACATAAATATTTCATCTAACATAAATGATGAATAATTTTCAGCATTTAAATTAAATTTAATAACAGTAGGAAGAAAAAATAACTATGTTTCTTTAAAATATTAAAGGAACTGACAAAAATTTAAATGCACAGTATGGAAAAATAAGTACCGAAAGTTGTAAATATTTTAACCATTTCTCTGTAATAGAAGGAATAAAACTGTGTGTACATTTCGAAGAGCTGAAAACAGAAAACTGTAAGAAATGTTCTCAAGCAATTTAAAACATTAAAAAAAAAAAAAAAAAAAAAGCTTATTATTATTAACTATTCATTATTTAAGCCTTTAATAATATATATATATATATATATATATATTTTTTTTTTTAAATTACTTTTGTTCTTATAGTTGAGCTATTGGACTTCGAGAGTGTGCTCCCCATTGATCTCAAGTTTAAGGTTCTTGTAAATATTAATTTTTCAGATGATCCAAATTAATTTCGTCTCTATTTCCTCGTCCATTGTCTCGTGGTTACTAGTCTAATGACAAGTATAATTGTAATCGAGTGAAACTCCAACTTTCGGGTTATCAATTTTGAACCATCATTATTATTTAAGCAAGCATGAATACAGATTGTAGGTAAGTTTTGAATATTGAAATGCTCACAAAGACCTTTAAATTAGTGTCTCCCTAAAGGGAGATATACCCGTGAATTGGACGGCTACATTTAAATGTAATTATTATAGTTTTGTTGCTTCCTTCCTTCTGTTCACTTCGACGTGAATTGGACGCCCACATTAAATTCTTCTCCAAATTTGAAATTACTTCTAAATGAATGTGTCCGTCTGAATTTATATATTCTATAGAAACTAGTTTAGTTTTGTAGGCAATGCCCGTGACTTGGAACCCAAAATTTATTAGCCTCGGCTCGTTTTTACATTTTTGTGCGGCCGCTCAATGGACCATAATTACCAACATTGTTGATACTCACGGGCAGGCCCAGCCTTGAAGGGCTGACTCACGAGCTCATTAATTTAAAGCCCCCCTTATATAAACCCCCAACCAACCAACCAACACATAATTACCAACATATCTCTCAATGGCTTCTCTATTGTCATTCTTTGTGTGCCTCTTCTTCCTACTTGTGTCCTCTCCCTACCTATCCATGGCCGCTCGGTGCGTCCCACCGAGCGCCCCTAGCACCATCGTTAAACCCGATGCCGCGGACCATGAGACTGTACTGAAGCCTCAGCTGAACCCAAAGAGGCTTGTTTTTGGTGGCGGGGAACTCAAAAACTGCCTCCCTAAAGGCTTCCGCCGCTCCTCCGCGCCTAGCCGCTTTGTTAACTACCATACCTCTGGCGGCTGTTCTTCTTCAAACACTCACCCCCCTCCTTTAACTCCCTGACAATAACACCACAAACACATTCAAGTTTTGTCGTATATACTTTCTTCTTTTCTTTTTTTAATTTATATTTTACTTTTTGTTTCTCCCTTTACATAATTTGTTCGCCAAGAAATATGTAACACCAATTCATGAAGCTTGATTATTTATAATATGATTAATCACCGTGTCTTGGTTCTTTCTTTTGCTTTTTATGATCCAACGTTAAATTAATTTACTCATGACAGAGATGAAATAAATGTTCCAACATTCATGAAAAATATTACAAATATCGATTCCAGGGTTCGAACCCATGCTGCTGGTATTGAACTGGTTTACAACTAAACAATGAAATCATTGTATCACTAAGTAGCATTAAGAATAAAACATACAATTATAAAATTTAACAAGAAGGACAAAACTAGAGAGGAATTATTGGCAGTAATTGTAACATTTAGAACCCATTAATTAGGCAATTGATTTTTTGTTGGAAATAACGGCCGCCGTTAGATCATAGATGAATTGGTCTATAGCTTTACGCGATGAACCATCGGGTTTCACTGCATTTTGAAGCGTCTTCTTCACTTCTCCAACCGCATCTCTAAATTCCCTCCCAGATTCTCCATTCATCAGACGCTTAATCTTCTCCGAGACCCCGTCCTTCGATATCAGCCGTCCGTTCCTCAGATTAATCCCAACCTTCCAATCATCCACCACCAATTTCCGGTTCGTGAACTGGTCCGTGAGCAGAGGAAAACAGAGCAACGGAACGCTGCACCAAATACTCTCCAGAGTCGAATTCCAACCGCAGTGGGTTAAGAACCCTCCCACGGCGGGGTGCGCCAGGACTTGGTTCTGGTGGCACCATGGAACAATCATGGACCGCTCACGAACCTCCTGCCGGTACCCGATGGGCAGCGGGTCGGTGTCGTTTGAGCTCACAATGTCGGGTCGGAGCACCCAGATGAAGTGGACCCCGCTCGAGGAAAGCCCGTAGGCTATTTCGATAAGGTCCGACTTCGCCACGTGGGCGTAGCTGCCGAATGAGACGTAGAGAACCGAGGCGTGGGGCTTGGAGTTGAGCCACTGGGTGCAGTCGGACTCGGCCCACAGGCTGGTTGGGACCGAGCTTTTGGTGAACCCTGGTGGGAAAATGGGACCGATGGCGTAGAACGGGGTTTGGGCTTGTAGGGCGGAAACGGTGTCGTTTTCGAGCTCTTGTACGGTGTTGCATAGCACGAAATCTGCACCTCGAACATCCTCGAATGCGGCGAATATGATTTGGTGACAAACCGACGTCGTATCTGTGTCTTGTAAATACGACATCGTATCTTGGGGATTGATTGTGGGTACGCCTGGTATGTAGTCTATGGCATCCTCTCGAATATCTGTTCAAATTAAACCACACTCTATCATACTTTTGCGCACCTCGACTAATGTCACGGGATATACCGCCTGAACCTACAACATTGGAGGGTAGATGACAAACCACCCTATCATACTAAATCTACATTAATTGAAACTTTTTTTTTCAAATAAACATAATAATAAAATTGACTCGAAATTATTTGACTTAATCAAAATTGTAATTAAGTTTGTGCAGTTAGAGTTTTCCAACTTTTTCGTTGCATAAAAAAAGACCAAAAATTTAACACTTGTTCATCCCTAAAAGATATAATTTTTTTTTAACTTCCTTTTTATTTATTTTTTTGAGTACATTTTTTTAAACTTCCTCATACAAGAATTGAATAGACGCATATAAAATCACAAAAAAATAAAAATAAAAATAATTGACGCATATAAATCAGTAATCGTTTTTTCTTTTTTTTTGAGAAACAAATCAGTAATCGTTTTAGGATGTTGGTACAAGGCTACAAGCCACAAGTAATATATTAGAAAGAAATTCAAATAATATTAATGCTTTGAATAGGAAGAAGAAAAAACTTGACATCAATATAAGCTAATAAGATTAATAGTTAGTGGCGTGTTAACTATTTTATTGGTTATAATATAATTCAATTCTATAATCACATATTCCATTTTTAAAATTGATATTTAATTATTTTTTATTTGAGAGAACAATAATACTCTCTATAACTTGGAACTATAGTGGTAGAATTATGGTTGTTTCGACTACTTTAGATCGTTGTTGAATTATAAAAATTTAAATGCTAAATTTCCAAACTTGTCATTTATATCTCATAATTTATTAAAATTAATTTATTTTTTAAAAGATATTTTTTCGTCCAATAAATTCTTCAACTAAAAATATTCCCGTTGATGAAAAAAAAAACTAGATTCAATAATGTGTATAAATAAAAAATAGTTTAGCCTTCTCAAAAAAAAAAAAAAAAAAAAAAGGTTTAGGCATTCATCTTTATTTTAATCTACACTTTTTATTAGGATTAAAATTGTCGTTTTTTTTAAAATTTTAATTCAACAATATTTCTTGAACTATGCTATAATTGATAATTGAATTGTAAGTGTTAATCTAAAATAAATAAATTTACAATTATTTACTGGTAATATGTCAAAATGAGCTTACCTCATCCTTGATACCATGACTCTATTTTTGACCAATAATACCAAATATTAGTTGAAGTAAAAAGGTAAAAAAAACAGAAAAAGGTTTTGACAGTTGTGGAAGGAGATAAAAATAAAAGAAGGAGATTTAGAAAACTAACCTTGGCATGCAAAATGGCGGTTCTTACGGAGAAGGTTCAAGTGATAATAGAGCGTAAAAACCAACGCCGGTTCGGTCCAAAACGAAACATAGAGGAGGCCAAACTTCTTGGCAACCTTGGACGGCCATACAAAGAACGTATCCGCAATCAGACAACTCACCGGCGCCGCGCCTCGAGACGACGACGCCGTTTCCTCAACAATCCTCTCCACCTCCTCCTCCACGTGCGCCGAAAAGTCATGCAGCAACGACGCCATAAACTGGTCGTGGTTTAGAGACCGGTCGAACCCCACAGGGAGCCCGTCCAACACGGTTCTGTACCGTATGTCTAGACCCTCGTCCTTCCGTACGCCCGAAAACAAATCATCGCCATCCGCGGCGCCCGAATGGGCATTAGAGGTTTGGTGGTGGATGGCGTGCGTGTTGATGAAGGTGACGGTGAAGCCACGCGACGCGAGGTCGGTCGCCAAGTGGACCGAGGGGATGACATGGCCTTGTAGCGGGTACGGAACGAATATGGCGTGGGGCTTTGGCTGCTTCATTTCCAAGGCCATATTTTTGCCTCTTTGGGTGCTTACAAATTGGAAAATAAAATTCACAATTCACCAATACTTATAAACCCCAAAGTTGACCTCTCAAATGTACCTAAAAGGGATTGGATTTGCCTTATTTACGGATAAACGTTGATGAGTTTAAAGAGAACAATATATATATAATGGAAAACAAATGAATTTAACGGTAGCTAAAATATAGGAGAGAAAGTTAGATTCAAAATTGGTGGTACAAACCCCTATATAAAAAACCAAAAGAAAAAAGAGCGTGGAGATTCAAGAAACAAACCTTAAAAGAAGAAAGGAAAAGAAAAGAAAACGTCTGTAAAAGAGAGAGCAATTTCAATATTCAATCGAATTAATCCTTTACGATGACTCGTGCCTATTTATAGGATTTTAATACCTACATTATATTAGATGGGTCATAAATGGGCTTAACATGACAAGGTAATATGGGCACAATAATAACAATAAAACAGGAGTAGGTAAGGGTGGGTTATTTACCCATCTTTACCATCACACATTTTTACTTTTATATTTCTCTCTCCATTAATTAAAGTTAATATTTTAAAAAAATAAAATAAAATGTGTGGTTGTGAGAGTTAATACTTACTCACCTTATCCAAATATTGCTCATAAAACAAAGAGAAGAATTTGGGTGCACCCTGGGATAGCACAACACATTCACCATGATATCACTTATGTGGCACTTTTGGTGCCACACACCTCATCTCTCTTTTCTTACTTCATATTTATTATAAAAAAAATATTAAAAGAAAAAATAAGTTGTGTGGCTTAAAATGAGTGATATCATAGTAGGAGCACTACCCGGAGTGCACCCAAATTCTTCTCTAAAACAAAAGCCAACCCTCATTCCAATATTACCTAGGGGTGAAAATGTATATTCACTCTTAAAATCACATGTTTGTATTTGTTTGCATCTGTCTTTTCATTTTGGTATTTTGTTTTCTATCCATTAAAGTCAATTTTTTAAAAAAAATAAAAAATATGTGATTCTAAGGTTTACCCACCCTCGTAAATATTGTTCAAAGAAAAATAGGATTAAAAACTTAGGCTCCCTATTTTTTTTTTTTTTTGGTTTTTGAAATTTAAGATTATATTCATGTAAGCACCCATTAATTACTAGTAGGTTGGCTGATTATGTATTCATGAATAATTATTATCATATGCTCATCAATTGAGTCGTTTTCTCATTAATGAATAATGATAATTCATGTAACCACCAATTAATTATTAGTATCCTCAAAGAGATTACTATTGAACATGTAGGTATATTATTTGTGTTGAATCAAACTAGCAGATCTCACAAGCGAAAATAGAAATCATAGAGAAACGAAATGGCAAGAAGAAAGCATTCCAATGGAAACAGGTTCAGAAAGTTTTGCTTACCTCCACTATAGAATAAGGAGAGAGAGAGAGAGAGATTTTCTTGATTTTCTTGAAAGCATTTAGGGATTTTTGCTTTTTATGCCTCTCTAGTCTCTACCAACGAAGAGGAAGGAGATTTCCTTTTTTGAAAAGAGTGGCCCACCAATTACTTTACCAAATGCAATTAACTCAATTTTATGAGAGCAATTTGGGTGCACCCCCACCGTGATACCACCTATGTGGCACATTTGGTGCCACACATCTCATCTCTCTTTTTTTACTTTATATTTATTATAAACATAAATTAAAAGAAAAAAGAAGATGTGTGACTCTAAATGAAAGGTATCACGGTGGGGTGCTACCCGGGGTGCACCCAAATTGCTCTCCAATTTTATCCTCCAAAATGAACCATGGTAAAAATGAGTAACCATGGTAAATTTGACAATTTCATATCACGCTACGGTAGGTAAAATCTTACCAGAAAAAGGAGATTTTACCTTAAAGGACAACAACTGGATTTAACAAAATGGGGTTTATCTTCTAATTGGAAAATGAGATTTTACTTGACAATAATTTTGTCCTTCAACTCGATTTGTCAATGAAATGATTCATCCATCTCTCTTAAACATGTTGAAGAATTCACACATTTTCAAGGTCATATCGAAAAATGTCATTTTAAACGGAATCCAAATTTATTGATCAAAATACCTGTTTTCACTACAAGAAAAAAGGTCTTAAAAAACGTCGTCAAATACCTTTTTTCTTGTAGTGTTTGACTTATTTTTGCTAGGATCAGATGATGCTATATTAAAGAATATGAAGTTTTACTTCAAAATTAATTGACAATGAGGGATTAATTCATATCTTTTATAAATATATCAAAGAATTTCTATCTTTCTAATGTGAAGACGTACAATTATCGCAAAGTGAGTATTTGAAACGGTTGAAGGTTGGAGTGAGTTTGTCTCCAGAGGAGATGAAAGTTGATTGAGAAAATTTATTTTTTAATTTTGGGTAAATTAAAAGAAGTGAAAGTTGTGGTCATAGTGGAATTTGACATTTAAAGAAAATTACAAAAATCGTCGTGGCCGCCCATTCTCCTCAAGTGAAATGGACAATATTTATAAATTAATTATGTTAAGGATAAATATTGACGACCAAGCGGTGTTTCATGTCTTCATTTGATATGTATTCTTGTGATTTTTTTTTAGTTTTACCCTAAAATTTAAATTCATAATCTTTTAATTTAGGAGAAAGAATTTATATACAACCTTTGCTGACTTAATAAAATTTTTTTATTGACTATTCATATGAGAGTGGTCCGTTTTTAAGAAAAATGAGTCTCCAACGTTTTCAATGAGTCTCTCCTACTTTTTCGATTTTTTTAAAAAATTAAGTCAAATTATAGTTGATCGAAGTTTTTTGATTAATCATAAATTGTTTTGAAAAAATTCAATTAAATTTTGAACCATTTACTACAAATCTATATTATTGTAAAAATTAGTTTGATTAAAAATTGATTTAGTTAAAATTCAAATCCAAATTAAATTAGTATAAACTCATATAGTAACTTCAAAGGACATGATCCCAATGGTTAGTCTCAAACCCTTAGGAAAATTCTATAAATAGACATTTCTCTCATTTGCTAGGAATTCATGTTAGGATCTCACAAATGTCCCACATTGAAAGGTGGGAGAGTCCAACATCAATATAAAAAAGATATGAGTTACTCCCCTCATTGCCAATTAATTTTGAGATGGAACCCCATATTCTCTATCATGGTATCTGATCACTTGAGGGGGCATGTTGAGAATCTCACATTGATATATAAGTTGAGGATATCAACAAGTGTTTATAAGGTAGATGGACCACTCCTCTCATTACCAATTGATTTTGAGGTGGAACTTCATATTCTCTATCGATCCATACATATGAAGACTATTTTTGTCCATATTGTATTACATACATGAATATATATAAAGTAAATTGTATAAATACTTTTCTGGCCTCTATCTCCTTCGAAATTTTGTTCAAAGAATTCTTATCATCTATACAATTTTGTATTTTGTCATCTTTATTTTTTTCCTTTAAAAAGCAAGCTTTTGTAACAAAAAATAAAAGTACTTGATGACATATGTTCAAAGAATTCTTCTTTGTTTGAGATCTGCTCATTTTGACGTAAGAGGTTCGGTGAGAATCTAAGTGTCAGTGATTTGATGACATATGTTTAGTTTTGGTGATCATATCCTCCCTTGATTTGGTAAGATATAAGAGATTTGGTGAGATAGCGATCTTCCCTCTCATGAAAGCTTTAATATATATATTCTCCTTTATTTATGTCATACATATTGTATTGTCCTCAAATTATTGTTGTTGGAATATCGATGGTACATGGCAAGTCGCAAGTTCTTTAAATGCGTTGATTCATTGAGTTCAACCATACATACCATCATACTTTATAAATCTCTATAATATAGCATTTCACATGTGAATAGGTAACTAGTTTGAAAACTAATTTTATGAAGATCGATCAAATAAATAACATTTACATAATCAACTATATTAAAGTTTCGTTTGTGAGAATGAAACAAACTCACATCCTGTACTAAAGGTGTACAAAACACTTGACAATTCGAACTACCCAACTAATAGTACATGTTCAATATATTTTAGAGATTAAAAATTTAGGAGACTTACAAATTTATTTTAAATACGTCTCCTAAATTTATTAAAAATTAGTTTATACGTTTAGGACAATAGTAAATAGGGTAAATAAATAAATTCATTAATTTACTCATGTGTGTAAACTAATCGATTTAATTCTATGTATTTTAAATAATACATATCCATTTATTTACTAATTAATACTTGTGTTGCTGGTTTACAGCCAAATAATGAAACTATCACGTCATTCATAATTGCATTTATTTACTATTAATATATGTGTATTTATTTACTCATAGAGGTCTTATGATGAGGTTGTGAGTTTTATGCAAAACAGTTTTTTTAAAAAAATACTATTAATCATGGTGAATATATTTTTTCAGTACATTAAGGAGCCGTTTGGATTTTTTTAATTTTTTATTTTTTAAGGGACGTTTGGATATGGGGAAACCCAATATTTGTCGGGAGAGATGAGATTAGTGTTTGGATATAGGAAAAATATACATCAGTAATTCCAACATTCAGCCGCGAATGTTTCACTTTAATTTAAGAGGTTTTAATTTAAGCGGTACCCTTAAATTAAAGTGAAACATTATACACAATTTGTAACCGCTCGACTCATCGCGTTAAAATATTGTCCAATTTAGTTTACTGGCCTTATAGATTTAGCCCACGGGCCAAAACGGACAATATCTTGACTAGCGATGGGTCGGGCTGTTACAGATGGTATCAGGGCCAGACATCGGGCCCGTGTACCAGGTCTATCGGGAAGCTGGACCTCTAAAGGGAGGTGGAAACAAAGCACTCCTTATAAGGGATGTGGACACCTTTCCCCAGCAAGACGCATTTTCCCCATCGGAAGAGAAACAAACCCTTGACCAGTGAACCAAAGCGGACAATATCTTAGCTAGCGATGGGTCGGACTGTTACACAAATAAATATGGTATTCATGAATTAAACTAAAAGTTTAGGTAGGTTCTTAATCTTGTGATGGGCAGAATATTCCAATATATATATTGACATTGTATAGTCACTTCAAAAACACTCAATTTAACAAAAAAGTTTGTTTTCACTCACGATATCTACCGTGTTTAACGATCGAAAACAAAGAAATAGTACAAATATATAAAGAGGAAGTAGAAGGAAATACATATACGATTTATAGTGGCTCAACCAATTTGACAAACATCCACTATTAAGAGCAACTTTTATTAAACGAAATACCAAATACATCGTAATGGGTCGAATTACACTAATGTAATTTTTTGTCTTCAAATCATCATTTGAATGTTGAAATATTTATATTGAAAAGCGATTCAAAATGTACACAATCTTTCTTTTTTTATCTACATTTATTGTACATACAATTGAAACGGTTTATACTTCTCGAAAATGACTGGCACCTGTACCTTTTTCTTAAAATTAATTTTCTTATTTAATTATTAATTTGAATTTTACAAAATCCTTCATTATGGTTGAGAATATGCAACTTGCAAAAGGTTGAATTCATTCCACAAAGACTTAAAAAAGGAAGAAAACAAATCATACTTTTAAAAGAATGACCATGAGAAAATGTAACCGAAAATGGATGTTTGGTAATACTGTGTTTTGGAAATAACACCAACAAAATGTTTAGTTTAATATGTGATTTGTCAGATAAAAATAGCAAATGGAAAGAAACAAGTGGTTGCCAAACATTTTCTTTAGTACAAACTCGGCGAGAGGGATTGCAATACCGATTATAGGGATCGAACTCGACTGTGAAATGAAAATAGATTAACACCAAATCAAATAACTAAATGCGTCACCGATTCATTCGATAGTTGCCAAACATTTTAAAAATTAGCAAAAGAAAAACAAATAACAAATAACAAATATTGAGTTGAATAAATATGCAACATTTTGAAATACGGAAGATCTTAGTAAAGAAATAGACACCTATTTAGTATTGAAGTATTTGAATGAAATGCAAAATAGTCGCTATTAAATAAAGAGAAAGAAAAAAAGCATAAGCAAGATCGAATAATAATTATTGAAAAAAATAATGATCTAATAATTTTATTATTTTGTGGTAATTTAAATATTATAATCACGTAAAAAATAACATAACCCTACTGTCATTTTGCAAAATGATAATTAGTGAAAGCAATAAAGCCATGCCCTCGGAATCTAGTTAACTGGTGATGACAAGTGTGAAAGACGGACTTCTATATTTAAGTTTGATTGGTTGAGGTCTTACCAACGGCCGATAATGTGAACACTTTATTTTTTTATATAATTGAGTTGTTTTTTATCAATAAAGTTTCACACGTGGAATTAAGCCCAAGGCCCTGCCCGGATTCCCTGACCCACATAACATATCTGCCCCTTTCAATAATTAATTGATTTACAACGGATCCAAATCAATCCAACATAAATATATATTGTATTAACCAAATTACCAATATTTTTCTTGATTTGTTATTATAAAGAGTAAGAATAGACAGCAAAAACAACTCATATTTTATTTTATTTTTTGAATTCAACCATATTTAAAATTTGAATTCATAATCAATTGTGTTTAGATAATGTCAATTTAGATAATGTCAATTTATTAAGACTGCTCTAATTTGAACTCCACTCTAACTTAATGTTAAAAATAATTTAGTTTTAATAGCTTAAGCTTGCCTTTTTAATTAGTTTTTATGATTTCAAAATATTAATTTAATCGATGTAATTTAGGCTTCGATTTAACTTAGTTTTTATAAATTTCTTAATCTTCTAATCACTATTAAATCACTTTTATCCATCCAAAAACTTATTTGTTTTCCATTATTCTTTAACCAGCTTCAAACTATACAATAATTGTAAGGAATTATTACAATTAGTATTAAATATAGTAAAGACATTCTCTAGCATTTGTTATTTAAATATTATTAGTCATCTTTAGGATCTGTTACATTATATTTTATAGGATTTGTGTTTGAAGATTGTCTAAATTGAAAATTTGTCTACTACATATTAATTAAATAAAGATATAAAAGTAAGTAAACTTAAAACTTGAACTAAATGAGAATAAAAAATCACATGTATCGAATAAATAGAAATTTGAACATCTAAATCAGAATGAAAAGAAGAAACAATCGGTCAAAGTTTTGGAGAGTATAGCTATGCGAGAAGCACTCAATCATTTGAACATGTAGTGAAATCTGATTCTTCAATGATCACCAAAACTATTAAAGATGACTCATCAGAATTCAACAAAATTATTGTTGATATCAAGCAACTTATAACTTTTTTTTTTTTTTTTTTGACTGTAACGACTTTGTAATAGAGTGATTGATTTGTTAGTCAAATAATGTTTTCGTAGTTTTTTTTTTCGATGGGTGATTCCTTATCTCTATGAAGAGGAAAGGTCTTTTTTTAGAGGGGGAATATCCTCCCGTTATTGGCTCCGCTTTGAAGAGCGTGTAAGGTTTTAATTGGTTAATTTATGAAGTTATTTTTCAACCCAAAAAAGAAGAAGGAAATTTGAGAAGATACGCAGAAGCAACGAAATGGGTGGACTTAAAAAAAAGTGTTGAGAGCACATGTGTCTCACAATGAATAATCTGAACATGAATTAATTAGACCGGGGGCCGGGCTGGTTCAGAGGAGCCGACTAAATATGTACAACCTAGCATTAGGACTTGTACAACGGATTGTCTGTACCTTTGTTCATACGTGTGGCTCGCACGATTTGCATCAAAACCCTACGAACGGCCAAGATTCCATCCTACACACATTATAGATCCAGGAGGAAAAATATCTCTAGTGAGAGAAAACAGAAGATTATAACAAATAAGAAACAATTAAACATTACCAAATGTAATTGTTGACTTAATGTTAGAAACCAAAAAATCATAAGAATAATCAAAGTTTCTATTAATGATCTATTTTTAGATTATGATTTTTAATGTTATGATATTTTTTTTTATAATTATTTAGCAAAGTAGTGACAGGTCCTTTTTCCATGGTCCCCTAACCCGATTGCAAAATGTTTATTGTATAAAAAGCATATAATATTGTACCATAATTGAGAAAAGATACTCCAACAAACCGCAAAAACTTATTTCTTTGTTCTTCAACAGTGTCTTAGGAACCTGCGAAGAAAACCATTTTAATATCATCGTTTTGTTTTGCTTTGTTTTGTTTTGTTTTAGAAAAAATATACTTTATTAAGCCTAAGAGTTACAAACTAAACTCCGGAACAATTTTTAAAAAGAATGATGAAGAATATTGAAAAAAGCATAAACAAATACTATTTTCTTCCTAATATTTATAGTCCTAATTTTATCACCAATCTTTTATATCGTATTAGCCATATTTTTAATCAATATCCACAAATAAGGTTTTTCTAAGCAAATTAAATGTTAATTAGAAGTAAATCTTAAAAGTGTATACATTTATATATAAATATATATACATTGAGACATTTTTGTCAAAAAGAACTAAAAGGTTATTGGTTTGTAAGCCCCACTTTTAATACAGTGGAACTAAGAGATATTGTCAACTTTTAATATAGACTCTCGTGATTGTATTTTTTGTTTACCAATTGAGATGGTTGTCATCGTATATATATCCATAATCTTCTCATTTTCTAACTAACGTGAGACTACTTTGTTTTCATCCCAACAATTAATCTCTAGGATCCGATCAAAAAAAATATTTTGATAGTTAATTAACTCAATCTCATGGCTCTAATTTTTTCGTGTTCAACAATTTTAAGGCTCGAGTTTTTTTAAATTTGAGACCGGCTTGTGACATTATTTTGTAGAAATTCTCTAACTATGTATTTCTATTTCTTTAATGTACCGTCTTGATGCCATAATCTAGGAACAGGCTAATGATGCTCCTAATATATGAGAGGGAAGTTCCAACTCTCAGTCGTCATAACAAAAACACTTAGTTTGAAAACTCGATTTCTCATGACTAGCCATTACATGTCAGTTTTTTCTTCAATCTAATGATGAAGTTTAGAAGTTTTCCGGGTTGGTTCATGATAATGCTAAGAAAAAGATATATAATGTGACAGCTAAGTGAGATCCCCCATGCATTTGCATGCATGTGAAATAGTTTCCAATAAAAGCAATAGAGAGTTTATTTTGTTGGCTTTTTCTTCAAAACCTTATCTACTGAAAGGGACTTTATAATAAAATATAACGATCCATCACTAATCAAATTAAAAGGCCCCCCTATTTCAACACATACTGCTACATATGCCAGCAAAATAATAAAAAATAAATAAATCAAAACAAATATAATTTTCAAATTATAATGAATATACTGAATTATTAACTTTGCTTCCCTCAAATTTGGTACAAAATTCTCTATTTTCTAAATTAATTTCTCTTAGGGTAAACCAGGAAAAGCTAGATTTAAGAAATTTATCAAGAAAATGTCTAAAATTATTTAGACTTATGTGACCTTAATTTGCTTAAGGATGAAATAATAGAAATTAGAGGCTGATGAGTCTTACATAGTTTTATCTATGCTTTGGGCTTGTATGTGCATTTTCAAAACACAAAACATAAAAGAAATTAATTAATGTACACCACCATCATTTGTCTCAATAAAAGCTCCTAATCAATAATAATATATATGCACACATAAAATCTGTTTAACTAGTTATAGACCAAATCAAATATAATTGACCCACAAACAAGCACAAGGCAGGCAAGGGGAAAATCAACATTGGTGATCAAATGTATCATCTCAAAAAATAAATTTATAGCAAAAATGTTTTTTTTTAATAGTACAAAACATTTTTGGTACTTTTTCCACCCTAATTTTCAATGAGAGACAAGTCCTATTGAAAACATTGTACATGAAGCATTAGCAATATTCATCAATATGAAACAGAAGCATTTAATGTCCAATGTTTTACCAATGTGAAAAAAAAATGAGAAAAAAAAAAACCCATTTATGTTTAAATTAGAATGAAGTGAAATGTGATTCAAAAGAGCTATCTTTAATTATTTTAGAGACAGACATGACATGACTACCAATGGAGACATTTCATAGACTGCTTAAGAGTGGCGTACTGATCACATGGTATGGTCTTGAAACTCAAAACTCCAAACTCCAAACTTGTGTCTGTCCGTCCAATCATCAATTTCTAATGAATTTCACTGTTTTGATCCAATCTTTTAATAACACTATAAATCCCTTGAACACCCTCTTAACTAGAACCATCAACTTTCTTGTACAATTCCCACACACATTAATATATTTCTCCCCAAATGGCTAAGCTTGTTAAAAAGAATGGAATTGTGAAGCTCAAGACCGCTGTTGGCAAGCTGCAACGAAGCCTCTCCCTAGGACGAAGGTCCAATTCTAGTCAAGATGAGTTCGATTACGGGGTCGGGGGCAACGGCTCGACTCCAGTACCGGAGGATGTCAAAGAAGGCCATTTTGCAGTCGTGGCGGTTGACGCGGAGGAGCCTAAACGATTTGTTGCTCCATTGAGTTGCTTGACGAATCCGACGTTTTTGAGGCTTCTGGAAGCGGCGGCGGAGGAGTATGGATTTGATCATGAGGGTGCGCTGACGGTCCCGTGTCGGCCGAGCGAGCTCGAGAGGATCTTGGCGGAGGAATGGGAGGAGGAGGAGGAGAATGGCTGCATTTGGGGATAGGTACTGATTAACGTGGGGGGTTTTTGAAGTTATTTAAATGACCAAGGGAGATCAAAAGGTTGTTTTTTTTTTTTGTAGCTTCAAACTCTTCATGGCTTTGTAAAACTTTTTACCAACGGAAATTTGGTATTTTGAGAATGGGTAATCAAAGTTTATGGCCATTCGATAAAATATATCATATTTTCTGTTGAGTTGTGTGTTTAAATGTGTGATTTTTTTACATATGTATTTAAAAAATGGTGTCATATATGCTTCATTTAAGTCTTGTTTGATGTAATCATAATAAATGTTGGTTTTTCCACGTTTCCTAGTTTAATTTTAGTTAGCAGATATATATGAACAGTAAGGGAATAAATTTTTTGTTTCTTGCTTTAATTAGAAATTAATGATGAAAATGTAAGATCAAATAATTGACAGGAAATCTTTCTTGATGTATAGCATTGAAATATTCGTGTTTCATTTACAATCGTTGTCTAAACTAAGATAGAAAAGGATACAACCTTAACCATAATGTCTTTTTTTTGTTTAAACAAGGTGTCTGTTTTAATCCTAGGTCCCTAGCTAGGATGGCCCTGATTATAACATTGTTTCGAATCCTATGGGTCCACGTAAGCAGCTACTTTCTTTTCTGCCGGACCTCCCCTATTACTTGATGTTGGAATTGATTTTGAGTGTCTAATGTAGTTAAAGGGAGAATCTTTATTGTTTTTGTGCTTGCAAAATTGATGCTATATTTCTTGAATTCAAGTTCAATAATTAGTTTGGTTAAGGACCCACTTTTACGCCAATTGAGTAGTAACTCAATTTGGCCAAATTAATAGATGGAATATTCTTTAAAATATGATGTTGAACAAACAAAAGTTGTCTCGTATAACTAAGATGAGAGAAACATCATGTGCATATTAGAAAGAGACAACACCTTCATTGATATGAGACATTTTAGGAAATGTCCAAAAACAAAATCTCAATGGGTGTTTTTTAAAGTAGATAATATTCTATCAATGGAAAGAGTTTTTTTAGTAGACATAAATGCTTGGATCGAAAGGCCTTTTCTATTAGAAAAAAAAAGCTTATATTTCGGCTACTTATCTCGTAAAGCTAAATGGGGTGTTTGTTTACTATATTTAGTGAGGATTTAGCTTAAGAAAATATATTAAAAAGTTATTTTGAGTAGTTAAAAAAATCATTATTAGAAATGAGTATTTAAAAATAAGTTATTTTGATTGACTTGAAATGAATAATAAAAAATGAATATTTAAAAGTGATTGAATAGTTATTAATGAATGGTTGGAAAAGAATTATTTTTAAAAATAAAAAGAATAACAAATTAGTAAAAACTTATTTGAATGTAGATTTTTTAAGAGAAGTTAGTTAATTCTCCAATTAAATCCTCCTAAATATGACAAACAAACAGCCCCAAAGAGTGGTAAGACCAATTGACATTTGTTGACTGCGTGAGGTTACTTGTTCTCTTGTTGTACTTTTAAGTATGACCATAGGAATATTTAAATCATGTCCGACATGACCTAGAAAATAATGCCCATCTACATGGCTTAATATGAGTCACATCTTATTTCTCTTTATTTAAAATCAAATATGATGAAATTTATATTCCTCTTACCTCAAATTTAGCTTCACCAACTCGAATTACAATCGATAACCGAATTGGTTTAAAACGAGCATAGAGACATTTCGACACAAGACAAGACATAGGATTTTGGAGCGGCCTTTGTCAATTCATGTTGGTGTGTTCTTAATTGCATAGTCGGTGAACTACATAAGCAGCTGGTCACTAAGAGGGACTGTTATGAGACACTATTCTATCTCATCCCTCTTTTTCCACCTCCCAAATCCCATGTATAATAATTAAACAAAAATATTAGCTACAAGGCCCATTAAAATTGCTGGCTCGAAACAATAACCAAGCCGGCACCCACGAATGTTCAGAGTTTCGGGTTTGTTGTGTGGCACACACGCACATGCTGCTCGGCCACACTGGTGTACGCTACAGATTTTAATAAGCGTAAACTCATCGGCTTCGATTACAACCCTGCCTTAATCTTCAAGTGTTGCTTGAAGTCCATAATGTCGCCCTCCCACCTGGTTACACTTCATTCTCACACACCCATATCTCCTGAGCGACTTGGTTTATAAGCCTAAAATCATGGCTGACAAGAACCAAGCCTCCGTCCCACTCGTTCAATGCTGCCGCCAATGAGTCGATTGTCTCTATATCCAAATGATTTGTGGGCTCATCGAGCAGTAATAAGTGGGGTTGCCTCCATGCTAACCACGCAAATATTACACGGCTCCTCTGCCCATCAGACAAATTCTTCATTGGCATCACTTGAGCTTTACCCGACAGTCCAAACTTCCCAATTGCTGCTCTCATCTTCTCTTCCTCATTTCCAGGGTACTCTTTTATCATAAACTGGAGGGCAGACATTTCCATGTCTAGTTTATCAGCTAAATGTTGATGAAACTGGGCAATTCGAAGGTGATTATGTCGTCGCACCATGCCATCCAGAGGAGTCAGGTCCCCTGTCATCAACTTCAACAGAGTACTCTTTCCAGCACCATTTGGTCCAACCAAAGCTATCCGAGAGTCCAAGTCGACTCCAAAGTCGAGGCTCTTATAGATGAGATTCTCAGGGGTATACCCAAACTTCACTTCCACAAACTGAAGAACAGGAGGCGGAAGCTTTCCAACATCAACAAAGCGGAAGACAAGTACCTTGTCTCTCACAACCTTTTCAGTAAGCCCACCCCTCTCCATTTTTGCCAGTGTTTTCTCCTTGCTCTGCGCCTGCCGTGCTAGTTTCGCTGACCCATGCCCAAACCTGGCAATATACTCTTTCATGGAAGCAATCTGATCCTGCTCCCACTTGTATTGTTTCATCTGGTTCTCCTCATGATCAGCACGGGTACGAACATACTGATCATAGTTCCCTGAGTAGAGCTTTAATTTTCTTTCCTGCATGTGGATAATGTTGGTGCATACACCGTTAAGGAAGTCTTGGGAGTGCGAAACCACAACCAGGATCCGACCGAACTTCTTCAAGCTTTCTTCTAACCAAACACAGGCCTCTAGATCTGCCATTCAACAAAATAGAATTGTTTGTTGAGAGCATAAGTTATTTAAGTCATCAACATACTGATATGATCCAGGATCTAGATCATATCGAAAGTAAACTATTATTAAGATAAATAACGATAAAGTCCCAAGAACCA
>JBBMEF010000003.1:7926115-7937658 GCA_037832685.1 Sicyos baderoa
CAAGTTTTTCTATGTATTTTACTAAGTATTTATCTTATTCGCAGTCATAAATCCACTCGCATCCGCGAGTTATCACGCGTATATAAGCCCGAATTAAACCCTAGCCGTTTAGCGTTGATGTTCATTCTGTGTAATCTGTATTACGACGCTCCTCTGAATAAACGTGTTCTCCTTCCTCGCCCGTGGATTAGCTAACACAACGTTAGTGAACCACGTAAATCCGTTTGTCGTTTTCTTCTCTTCTCTTTACGACTATCACACTTATCTCTGTTTTACATCTTCGTTATCGATTGGTGATTTCCGATTTCATAACAACATTAGTATTGAACTGGTTTATAACCAAAGAATGAAATCATTACACCGCTGACAAATTTGGTAACGTGTCTCACAATTCTAACCACTCTCTTTATCCTCTATTTAATTTATTCAAAGTCTATTATTATATTATTCTTTTTAAACTGGAAACCTCAACAATTAATCAAAAATTATATTCTTGAGAGAGTTATTTGGTCCCATCGATAATGACAGTCTCAAAACTCCTGACTAGCTATTAGTCTTTGCCTAATTTCTGTACTCAAACCCAAATAATATGTCCTTACTCACTTTACTTTAAATTTAATAATACAACATCACATGAACCGTAAGCTACACGTGACAAAAATATAGGACTGCATTACACATTATTGCATTGGATATTTTAAAAAACCAAGAATTATATGTTGGCTTAATTGAGATAAAAAACAAAGGAAGTGGAACGAGGCTAGGAGGCTGGCATGCATGGAGAAATGAATAAACAAAGAAAGTGATGAGAATGGTCATAGCATATTTATATGTACATAAATGTAAGCTTTTTGGCTCTGAGAATCTTGACCCTTCAATTTATGTGAGATTCAAATTTCGAAAATGAATTAATGTGAAATAAGAAAGACAAAAATTCAGACATGCGCCTGTTACATTCGAACATTTCTTCTATTACTATTAGGACATTTGTGTTACTGTTGGGATGACGTCATATATGCAATATTGGTGAGATAACAGTCTTAGGTTATAATGTAGTAAAAATGATTTTTTTTTTAAAAAAATTGGATGGGTTCAGGTTCAATGTTCTGATGGGTATGTAGCTTTAGCTGAACCTCTCTACTTTGAATGCACATGGTAATAGTGTACTAAAAGAAAACACATTGGAAAACACAGTGGTTTCTTCATGCAATATAACAAATCTAATTGTAGACCATGTTGATATGTTAAGAAAACGACAATCAACAACCGAATAAAAAACATAAAAGATAAATGTGAAACGTGAGAATGAGAAAAAATAAACAACACACGAATTTACGTGATTTACAAACGTTATGTTAGCTAGTCCACGAGCAGAGAGGGAGAACAGTTTTATTCAGAGAAGCGTAACACAGAGTTACAAAATTATGAACATCATCATAAACGGCTAATGTTTTAATTCGAGCTTATATTTGCACTCTCAACCCTATAAGAGAATGCATAATTGCAAAACTCAATGCGCTGCAGTGCGGTTAGCGGATGAGGAATGCAGATGTGCAACGCTGAAAGACGGATTAATCGCATGACATTAATACGTTCAAAGCACAATACAACATATTACAACATACCATCCCATTTTCTATCAAA
Source organism: Sicyos baderoa (assembly GCA_037832685.1). Lineage (NCBI taxonomy): Eukaryota > Viridiplantae > Streptophyta > Magnoliopsida > Cucurbitales > Cucurbitaceae > Sicyos > Sicyos baderoa. The sequence continues at coordinate 7,927,760 of JBBMEF010000003.1, forward strand.
TTTTGTTCTTACATGAATGTGAATATAGAAGTTGTCTTATATATTCACGAAGTTATAGTAAGATTCGCTTACATTTGACATTTGGGTTGAGATCTAACTTGCATGTGCGTCACTTAAGTTCAACATTTTGGGACTGGAAAATAAAATATTATTTTTTATAATACCTATTTAAATTTTATGAACTTTGATATCTTATATGATAATATGAAATTGAAAAGATTTCAAAAAAAAAGAAATGAAAGATAACATGAAATTGAATAGAATTGAAGAAATATAATTTCTTCTTTGATCAAAATTCAGAGACTAAAATGATAGGATTTGCTCTACGCTTTGCCTACCCGCAAGGCTTGTGCCTGAGCTTTTTGGGCAACAAGGTAGCCAGTGCCTTGCAACTAGGGGAGCATTGACACACCAAACATGGAGTGAAAGGTCTCATCGAAAGCGTCCTACGTCTATGGTGTGCAAGGTTTCGGTCGAGAGCGTCCTGCGCAATCTGGTGTGTAAAGGTCCCATGGCTTGCAGCGTTCAACACTAAATATAAGTGCAAGGTCCCATTGGGAGCGTCCTTGTTTAAAAAAATGAGATCAAACCATGGAGAGAAGGAAATTATTCTCTACCCGTGTTTAGACCACCAATAATCTCCTTTATTTTTTCATATATTCACATATAAATTTATGAATATGTTTTTTTTTTTTGTGAGTTTAAATGGTTTGGTCCTCTTGGCCTCAAACACCCCGTGTAAACATCTGCATTTTGCAACAAAAAGATTTATGGCATTCCACTTAAAATTGATGGAAAGCCATATTCAACTGTTTCATAAACAAACATCAAAATATAAATTTAAACGCTTAGTTCAAGTAGGAACACAGCAAAACATATCCCAAAGGAAGGGTCAAGTAATTTTTACATCATGCAGAAGACGAGCAGCCATCGAGCCCATTCGTCTAGCTTCCCAGTCATCCAATTTCTTGTCCTCGTGTTCTGTAACTGGCTCCTCCACCTTCTCGGTTCCCAGTTCATCACAACTTATATCGTTTTCCTGACTTGAATAAACTCTGTCGACTTCGTGATCAACAACATTGTCTGTGTTCCCAGCTGCGGACTTTAGCCCCATGATGTAGAGCTGAATGCTGGGATGTTGGTATTGGGAGTCCATCTGCAACAAATAATGGCATGATCAAAATTGTAACAGTTTCAATATTTGACTGTAACGAAGACTTGCTAGTTCATCCATTGTCAATAATACTACAAAACTGACTATTATCATGCAGACATGTATCCTCCAAAACTAAACAAGGTCGAACATCTTAATTTAAAGCCATTTTGGAGCGAATCCGAACTCAAGAAGCATTGAAAGTTTATAGTGTATGTACCTTTGATTTTGATACAGTTTTCACCTCAAAATTCCTTTTCCACATCTCAAGCATTTGCTCATGAACATTTGTTGAACGAATCTCATACCCCAACTTCACATATCAAGTATGAATAAGTGAGCAAACAGTAATATCCACGGTGAAAATGTGGATAAACGTTATATTTAATACCAGAATTGTAGTTTTAGGGCTTGATAGTGAATGTATCGTCTTCAAAAGTGGCTCCAAGAGATGTTCGGCGTAAACCTTCACGTTGAATAATAAAAGAAAACCATCCTATCAAATGAAGAACCATTGTGTGCTTCGACTTGAAATATAATCGTATAAACTTACCACGTCAGTGCCGATAATAAAGTCAAATGGTGGGCCTACTGCCTTGATATGATCTTCATTTCCCCAGTCCAATTCTGCAGCACTAATCGAGCCAAAGGCATCTAAAATGAACGAGTTTCCCTGGTTAAAACACTTAAGAACATTGAAGGCTCTCAATACGAAATCAATTACAAATATCATCATGGTTGTATAATCAAATTGAACCAGACATTTGCTCTTGTTGAAGTTAAACATACTGGTGAGGGAATCCAAGCCCTTAAACAGAACAGAACTTCAAATAGAATGATTTTTCAAGTTAAATTGTCATTGCCACCAGTATAAATGTTAATGATATCTGAAAGTTTGAAATTTGTAATTTTCGAAAGCTACCTGAGGGATTCATCTGTGCTAAGCTTGGTGTATTACGTTCGATGTTTCGTGATAGTATAGACAAAACCTCCTTTTGGTCTGTAGCAACTACATCACATCCAAGCAGTGCCATGCCTATAAAGACCATTTCAGATTAGATTGTTAACTTCTTGAGGAAAAGGAGGGTTCAGGTACAGCACAATGATTTAAAAGCAGCTGCAAAGATGGTTCCAGATAAAGCTTTACAAACTCACCAAACCCAGCTAGCCCACAGCCAGCTCCAAGTTCAATAACACGCTTTCCTTTAAGTTTGGAAGGGCTAAATTTTCCTTTTCGGCAATTCTTCTCCTGAAACAATGAAAGAAGAGCTTAATAAAGATATGAAATCCAGGATTAAAATGGTGTTTGAATAAATATAATGACATTCCACACATTTCAGCTCTAAGTATTTGCATCTTGGTCAGAGAACTCGCACCCAGTTTTTTAAACCAACAATGTTGATAATCAAAGTTAATGGCATGCCAGAAACTTGACAAATTTAAATTTTGCCCACTAAATACCAAATTTGGCTTCATGAGCAAGTTGATTATACTTGTAAATCAAATAACTTGAGTGAGGAAAATTAAAACTCCAATGAAAAATGAAAGTCAGAAGAGAGTGTAAAGAAAGGCAGATTACCAGAAACTTGACAAATACCAGCGATGCATCCCAAACTGTTGTTCCTAAATGTTTCGAATTAGGATCCTACGAAATCGCAATACAAGATATACTTTCCATGGTCAGACGGTTTATTGTAGATATGAAAGTGGAATATACACAATAGCCTTTTGCAAGTTCGGCTATCAACAATGAACTTAGATATGTTCTTGAAGGAATGTTCTTGAAAATTTAAAAATAACATCCAGAGACAATACCTGATATAACCGCAATTCATGACCCAATACTTCCATGGTCATGGTAAATGTACTGGGAGAATTCAACCTGGAAATATACAAAATTCAGATTAAGCAAGCAAATAACGGTAAGACAAGTTTTAGTTTGAACCCGTAATTTCAAAAAAGGTTATCTTTTGTAATGCATATCATGTATTCAAGATACAAACAGATGCCATGAAATGTTATTTTACTTTTTTATCGACTACTGTACGCGAACCTCAACTACTCTCACGGAACATAGCTGGATCTTACAACATTTGGGTGCCAAAGAAACGGTAGAAAATTAATTTCTAGATAGGTGGGCATAGACTCCGTGAATTTTTATTTTTTTGAAAAAAAAGAACTTCATTAAAAACTAACAGAACCCATGGCATTGGCAATAAACCACAAACGGGGACAACCCCCTACAATGAGGCCCCAAACCACATACCGGGTAGGTGACCGACTCAATAGGAAACCAATTACAATGATAACCAAGATAAGAAACGAGCCTAATCAAAATCCAAGCCTTAGCTAACAAGAAATTCAAAAATTTCAAGAGAGAGTCAAGCCCGAAACGAGCCAACTCTTCCCTCGGACCGACCAAACTAATAACTCATCATGAGCACCTTAACCATTATCTGATAGTTGAGATTTAAGTATCATGACTGACCTATTATACAAAATAGTAAATGAACAAAAACGCAAAGGTTAAAGTACCTGTCAGCCTCCATAGCCAGAACTTAAAGCTCCAATTTCCACAAAATCGCAAGGGTAATTGAATCTATGATGATGAGAACGCATTCGCAGGGTTTTTGATCGCGCCTCTGTTCCCGGTGACTGAATGTGCCGTGGTTCGGTGGGCTGGGCCGATAATCTGAGCAGGAAATCGGGCCGGCCCAGATGGTTGCAAAGACTAGACTGGCTCAGTCTAGTAAAAAAAGGGTCACCTTTTTATTGTCTTGATTTTGGCCACCAAAAAGTAAAAAACCCCAACTTTTGGGGTCTCTGTTTTGTTGGGAGCAATGGAAAAGGCAGAAACAATGATGTGCGCAGTGATGGGTATGGATCACACAAGTTTGTGTTACAGGGTTTGTTCTAACTGCGACAGGATTCTTTCTTCTTCTTCTTCTCTGTTCTGCAAATTCTGCAACTTTAACTCATTCAATCCCTCCTCCTCTAAACGCCTCTTTCGTATACTTGTTAGTATTTCACGTTTTCTATTTCCGATTTGAACTTCAATATCATCTTCTCCTTCAAATCTTTATTGGGTTTTTTTTTTTAATGTTTGTTTTTGTGTGTGTGTATTAATCTGGGCAGATCTCAATTGCAACGGATAGTAAAGTGCAAACTGTGATATGCTTTGACAGGGCTGCAAGGGTTCTCTTTGGCTGCTCTGCTGATGAGTTTTTCCACTTTGCAAACCTTCATCCTTTTGCTGGTATCATACATTTCCCTCTCTCTATTTGATTCTCGTTAAATCAACATGAACCATTTTGGAAAGAGGCATTTTGTTTTGTCAACAACTTTCATTTTCTAAGCTCTTCTGTTTCCATTGATCTTATTTTCTACTGCAGCTGAAACTGCAAGTGAAATTCTGGAGGGAGAGATGTTTAGAATGACGATCTCGAAACCGAAGAATGGCAATGCACAACACTCTAGAGCTGTACAAATTGTTCCACTTAGTTCAACATTTCAACCAGCAATTCTGAGACTCACGGAATTGTATGGGGTAAGAAGAGAAGCTGCTCTTGTTAGCTAAGGCTTGGATTTTGATTAGGCTCGTTTCTTATCTTGGTTATCATTGTAATTGGTTTCCTATTGAGTCGGTCACCTACCCCTTAGTTCAACATCCAAGTTATGCTGCAAGTGATTAGGCTCGTTTCTTATCTTGGTTATCATTGTAACAGCTAAGGCTTGGTTATCATTGTAATTGGATTTTGATTAGGCTCGTTTCTTATCTTGGTTATCATTCCAAGCCTTAGCTAACAAAAAAAAAAAAAAAAAACAATTTCTTTGATGGGTGAAATTAGGGGCCTTATAGGGGTACCTTACAAAAGACCTCTCCCAATTTTAGAAGAGAGAAGAGTAATCATAATCCTTAAAAAGAGATGAACATTTGAACTAAGATACAACCAAGTTTATAATCAAGCATGAGTATGAAACAGCTCTATCGATGAAGATTTTTCTATTGCGTTCTTGCCATATACCCCACTAAAAAGCAATAACAACTTGTTCCCAAATCATCTTTTTTCTTCCTTTAAAAAGTTGGTCGCCAAGGGTATAGTCAAGCAAAATGGAGGGGTCCTTAGGCAGGGCGGTTTGCCAATTACAAGCTGTCAAAATTTGTTTACAAAAAACCCAGCATAACTTCATAAATCAAAGAGATGAGCTTGAGATTCATTGTCTACTTGGTAGAGGCAGCACCATTGTGGTTAAAGAAACATATGTGGAAGTCTACTTTGAAGCTTGTCATGGGTGTTGATGGCCTGCTCCCAAAGAAAGAATTTGCTTTTCCAAATGATGTTGAAAATACGGTTATTAGGAACATCACTCAGAATAATTAATTAGAGATTTAATGGACAAGGAGCCCTATATTAGATAGTGTGGACATCCATCTCAAAACTAATTGGTGATGACAATAGTAGTTCACCTGCCTTATATATTGTTATGAACTCTCCACTCTTTCCGATGTGGGATCCTAACACCCTATGGATCTGGATCCTAGTGAGGAATCTCCTTTCAATTGTTAAGAGATACGGTGGTCAAGATCTTAGAAAAAACCATATATTCCTTTCGTCTTCTTTCATATTTCTTCTAAGGCCAAAATTTCAGTATTGGTCGAATCAATCCCATAACTCTCTAATAGTGCCATTTTTTTTACTATCAATGTGGAATAGATGAGGGAAGCATCTAAATAAAGGGGCGACCATAATCCAATGATCATTCCGCAAAGATATGGACTCACCATCATCAACTTTGAAGACTATCATGAATAGGTTCCCAAAGTTGAGAATGTTTCTCTATTGTTGAGATATTTCTTGAACTATGATACCCCACGATTACTTAGTCAGAGGTCTTGTTGCTCGGTCAACAAGCGGGGATCTTGAAATATGTAATTGAGATTATGTTTCGTTTTTGGGTTTTTATGTATTTTGGACCATATTTTGTAATATAGGGTTTTATGAGACTGCTTCTGCACTATATTAACTCTTTTGAAACCCTAGCCGCAGTTGATCGACATTCTTGTATTCGCATCTCTCATTAATAAAATCCTTCTCTTCTCTCCCTATAGACATAGCTAACACACTATTAGTGAACCATGTAAATCATCGTGTTTTGTCTCGCATTCTTTAATGTTTTTCTTTGATTGTTGATTCCATTTTCATAACATTTATTGTCCATGAGTTGACCTCAAAGACTTGTTGCCTAAATATTGGGGCTATGAGAGACTCCATATTTAGCATCAATCATCTTGCCTTTTCTCATTAGTGTGTTTCAAGAATCATTTGGATAGTAGTAAAGCAATATTCTTTTATTTGAGGTCTTAGAGTCCAATGCCACCATTTTCAATTGGGAGAAAGAGCTTTGACCATCTAACTTAATGAATACCTTTGTTGTCTTCTTTTCCTTTCCAAAGAAAATTCTTGATGATCATTTCCATGTTGGAGTTCACCGTGCTGGGCATCTCGAAAAGAGACATGTAGTACGTGAGTAAATTTGACAGGGTGACCCGTATGAGAGTGAGTCTACCTCCTTTTGAAATGTGGTTGTGTTTCCAAGAGAGAATTTTCCTTCAATTTTTTTCCATCGTTGGGTTCTTAAAGGCCAATAAACTTAGCTGGCCATTTGGGGGAATACCAAGGTAAGTCAAGGGCCAACTTCCTTCTTGAAATCATATCTACTAAGCATGCTTATGATCAGTTCTTCCTTTTCAATATTGATGCCCAAAATTTTAGATTGTCAACATTAATGTTAAGACTTGAAGCCAATTCGAAGAACCTAACCATATTGATGAGCAAGTCTGTAGGTTTAGTATCATAATTAGAGAACATGAGCGTGTCATCTGCAAATTACAGCTGATTAATATAGATGTCTCCAGTTTTTGTAATGAACTCTTTGATCAAATTTTGATTTACTGCATGGTGGAGAAGTCTTCTAAAGCAATCTGTAACAAGAATGAATTGAAAATGAGACAGAGGGTAACTTTGATTTAGTCTTTTTGTCGCTTTAAGTTCCCCTCTAGGCTTCCCATTGATAATTATTGAGAAATTTGTTGAAGATATGCAATCTCAAATTTATTTTCTCCATTTAGATCCAAAACCCTTGGCCTCAAGAATTGCATCAAGGAATTCTCAGTTGAATTTGTCAAAAGCCTTTTCCACATCTAATCTGACAACAAAACCCTAGTACTTTTTTCTTTTTCATTCATCGATAAGCACACTAGCAATAAGAATGGGTCAAGAATCTGTCTCTCAGCCACAAATGTAGAATGGTGATCAATGATCGTGAAAGGGAGGACAACTTTCAATCTTTATGATACGACCCTTGCTATAATCTTGTACATACAAGAGATAAGACTAATCGGTTGATAATCACCAACTCCGTTTGCTTCAATAACCTTGGGGATAAGACTAATGTCTGATTCATTCAGGCTTGCACTAATAACACCATTTATGGAAGAAGAAAAAAATGGAGCACTCCTTTTATGTCATTCTTAATCTATGACTTTTTGAAGAATTCAGCAGTAAATCCATTCGGCCCATGTGCCTTATTGGTCCCCAGGTCTTGTATAGCTTTCCAAATTTCTCTTCTGTGTAAGGCCTTTCAAGGTTTATGGCTTGAAGATTTGTAATAGGATCCCATTGCAAAGAGGTGGGAAAATATAGAGGCCCACCTTTCTTTCTTATAAAGCTGTTAATAAAACTTAAAGAACTCGGCTTCAATCTCATCTTCCATTAGCTAACTATGACCATCTGTAGAAAGGATCTCATCAATTCTATGAAAGAAACTAGAGCTTACATCACCTTCTTCAAGCGATTTGATCTTTGCAAGCTTGCTTCCATAAGGTCTCTTCCTTAGATGCTAAGTCGTGTTGAGCCACCATAATATACTGAAGATTATTATTTTGGATTTTGGAGAAATGAGGTAAATGTGAAGTGAGCTAGTTCCTTGTAGGTGTTCTTAGAGAGAATGGAAGCACTTGAATTCTTTCGGTGGTTGTTAGTTGATATAATTAAATTTACCCCAATCTATCAGTATCAAGTTATGCTTCTAGGTTGATTGATGATTTAACATACTTCAACCTAGTATCAGAGTAGGAAGCCATATGTTCAAGCTCATGTCAAGTCATTTCATCCCCAATTAAAATTGAATTCAACTTATGGGTAATTTTCAAATTTCCAAGTCCACAAGTGAAGGGGAGTGTTAGTTGATATAATTAAATTTACCCTGACCTATCAGCTTAAGTTTTTGGGTTGATTGGTGATTTAACATAATTCAACGTATTGATGTATTCTTATGTGCAATCTATAGTGTCGAAACTTAGTAAATTGTTAAGATGAAGGAAAAGACTCAAGTTAAGATCCAACTTATAAAATATTGTGGTGTTTTCTACATCTCTAATTGTATACATCCAATGCCTTTGCTTTTTGTCACAGAACAAGAACTAGTATAATACTTCAATGGAGCTGCACAGATCACTTTATGCATCCATACGAAAATAAGCATCAAACTGAAAGCCGTCTAAACCAGTCCGAAAGGCCTTAATTCGTTTGATCAAAGCTCCATTCTTCTTTGTCATAAGGTAAGTAAGTTACCGATGTTATACATCGAGCTAAACGGGGAGACAGGTGAATTTGCCCCTTCAACTTTTGTTGCTCTTCCTCTCACATTTTGACATTGATTCAAGTCCTGAGACAGTTTTAACTTCCAAAACTTGATATATAACCCCTGTGTGCATACCGATGTTTTTAATGATCAGTTCTATGAGAAAGAAATGTTTGATTTTAAAATTTCAAAATTTATTTAAAAGATATTTGAAACCACTTGAGTAGCATATGCTATACCAGTTAGATTTTCTTGTCTAATATATTTGTATAGTTGAAATATGCAAACCAATGTATGCTAAATTTTGTATTCTGTTCAATTCAACTGTGGTTTCATTTGTTGTTGGCAAAGGACAAAACATGCATGGTTCCAAAAAAGTAAAAGAGATGTGGGCACCTTAAGAACTACCTAATCTTATCCAATTCCCAATATTGTTTTCATTTTTGCTATCATTTAGAATAGACATTTTTTTGTTAATTTGATGTGATTTTTTGTGCAGTGGGAAAGGATTGTGACTAGAAAGGAAGAAAGAAGTTCATTTTAGATCATATTTCCAAAATTTTGTTGGGGACATGACGCATAAGTTTCATGGGAATGGAAATGTTTATAAAATTGTAATTAACATTTCATTCTATGATTTCTCTAAAAAAGTTGTTTTACAGTTTTTTTTCCCATAAAGTTATGAACTGTAATCTTAACTGATATAGTAAACACATGCTTAGCTTGCAAGTTTCTTCTTAATATCAAGCCTAATTATTAATATTATAAAAAAAAAAAAAAAAAAAAAAAAGTTAAAATACCATTTTGGTCCTCAACTATCCCCTTTGTTTCATTTTAGTTCTTCAACTATCAAAAGTCTAATTTTAGTCCTCCAACTTTGCCAAAAGCTTAAAAATGGTCCTTGAATTCGAAAAAAAATTACCATGATTTAAAACTTGATGAGGTGTCTAGAAAAAAAGAATAAAATATTCAAAATGGCTGAGTCGTCTTCTTCTCCATTGTTTTTTTTTTTTTTTTTTTTTTTTTTTTTTTTCTTTCTCTTTAACCAAGAAATGAAAAATTTCACGGCCATCTTCTTAAAATCCAAAAATTTCCACGAAAA
>JBBMEF010000003.1:7937758-7960190 GCA_037832685.1 Sicyos baderoa
AATAATATCTGATAGACTCCATCAATAATGTCTGATAGACTCCATCAATAATGTTTGATAGAATCTATCAAAAAAAAATTGCTATATTTGCAATATTTTTAAAAAGTTGCTATAATTCTAATGCAGGGTTGGAAAATTGCTATACAGCGCAAATTCCCTATTACTATTACTATTATTATTACTGTTATTAAATATTCCTATTCTAAGTATGAATATTTACTCTAGTACACTTGGATGAGTTTAGTATTTGAGTTTTTCTGATTTGCATCTTTGAGTTTGGTATTTGAGTTATTCTTCAAAAATAAAAAATAATAATATCCATTAAGTCCTTTGAGATAATGCATGAAATAAAAGCAAGAATGTAATTGCCATCATAAAAAACCCTTGTTCTTGATATTGAAGTGAATCAATTGGTGCCTCTCATGCCTTACCTCCTGCAAAAGCACAAATCTCAAACCAATTAATCACGTTATTACTGATCTTCTTCCTTCACCTTTTCCATGTAAGAACACATTGCAGCATGAGTCATGACTTAACAAGTTTTTCTCATTCCATAAAACTGAAACAAAAATTTAGCTATATAGTAGAGGATGGATCAGACACGACAAGTTTTTTTAATTTTGTTCAATTCAAACCAACAACATTGTGTTTAGGATCCCGCATCGAAAAAGTGGACTATACTAATCATTTCATTACCAATTAGTTTTGACATGGATGTCTGTGGGGCTTACAATCTTCAAATCTCTGCGCTCGTACCAATCCGGTTACTTTGGTGTTTCTGTTAAACTCCAACCTGGTTATACTGCAGGCGTTATCACATCATTCTACGTTAGTATATGATTATCCTTACACTGAAACATCCAAAATCAACTGTACTAACCTACCGTGTTTTATTTTGTTATGAGTTTAGCTTTCTAACAACCAATATTTCCCTGGACACCACGACGAAATCGACATCGAATTCCTGGGAACGACGCCGGGGAAGCCGTACACTCTGCAAACCCACGTTTACATTAGAGGGAGTGGGGATGGAAGTAACGTGATTGGAAGAGAAATGAAGTTCCATCTTTGGTTTGATCCCACACAGGGTTTCCACCATTACGCCATTCAATGGACTCCATCAGATATCATGTTCGTGTACTTCCGTATTATAATTGTTGATTGATATAATTAAATTTATTACAATCCATCATCAACTTAAACTTTTGGGTTGATCGGTGGTTTAATATAATTCAACAGTAATGAACAAACTTTCCAATGACCGTCTCTTCCACTTTGACAGATACTTAGTCGACGACGTACCGATTCGACGATATACGAGAAGGAATGACGCAACTTTTCCAGAGAGGCCAATGTGGGTGTACCGGAACTTCAAAATAACTCCCATAACATAAGAATTGGTCAACCGTATTAGTAATTATCAAAAGACGAAAATAAATAAGTGTTTGATGTGAGGTATTGTGATGGGTCCAGCTAAAGTTAGATTCAACTTATTTGCATTAAGATAGTTCAAATAAATTAAATTGTATGGATTTAGTATTTTTTATACAATAATATTTGGAAAAGGTGGATTGGAACCTATAATTTCATGATTACTAGGTCGTACAAAATGTTAGTAGAGCTATATTACTGTTGGCTTTTATGAATTTAGTTGGTCAATATAATTTTATATTTTATCCAACAAAAGTCAATTTTATTATTATTTTTTTTTAGATTTTTCAATTCAAGATTGTATAGGAATATATTTATTTTTGATATTGAGTTTTTTTTTTCTTTTTTTGAGAATCAGATATTGAGGTTATATCAAAATTGAAAGTAAATATATATATATATATATATAAAAAAAAAAGTTAACAGCAACCCCATTACCTAATCCAACTCATATACGAGTTAGGTTGTTCTAAAACATATAAATATGTATTGGTCGGAGGAACCAAAAAATAGATTGGTCTAAAATATCTCTTTAACTCAATACTATTCTAGTATATTTCTATTTTTTATATTCAACAATAATTAAATTTAGAAATTTGAATCACTAACATCTTAGCTACTAAATCATATAAGATGTTTCGAGAAACTCTACTTCTTTTGGATGTACACTCGTACGTACACTATAACAATAGGGATCTTGGGTGACTGGTTTTTTTTCAGCCTAATAAGCAATGGTAGAAACTATTTTCGCCGATTGGCTGGTATCTCTGTCATTACACTCCCATCCACCATCCTTTCTTTATTTATTGCATTTTCAAACCCTCCACTTTTTCCCCATCTATTAATTTTAGATTTTTCAAAATGAAAAAAAGTCCTCATGTCCTTTTATTTATTTGCATTATTTCAGAATCCTACAAAAAAAACGACAGCCATCCTTGTCGTTCTAAGCACCCGCCTAATATTATTTTTTCAACGTGGAAAAAAAAGAATAAAATTCTCATTCACATGTATCCACTGTGGTTATTATATTTGCTTAATTAGCCTATCCAATCCTGTGCGGCCACGTCGCCTTCTCTACCTATTTATGCGGGCCCCACGTATCACCAATCAAATATCAACTCAGTTTCATGCAAAATCCAGCTGTCTTCCACCATCAACATCCACGTAGGACAGAAGACTAGGAAACCTGGTCCCACTAGCTTATTACGTGGCCTGCTTTCATTGCTCCGAAACCCTCGCACGCCTATACGACCTATTCAACTTCCCAGACAATGCACGAACCACCTGCCACGTGGCGTCGCCTTCTTTCACCCGATTGTGAAACAGAAGTGCCCGCCGATTCTTTGGGTCCCACAAGTTCTTTTGTATTGTTGTCAGATTGGACGCTGCCACGTGTTCGAGAATCGTCCCCAATTTCCCGATGTCCTTCTCCGCCACGGTTAACGATATCTCCGGCCAGTTCACGGCGGCGGGGAAGGGCAACCGGATACCATCCGCGATGATTACCGGGACGCAGCCCAACGCCACGGATTCAACCAGCCTCGGGCTCCATGGGGCCCACCCCAGTGGGCACAAACAAAAAACCGAACGTACCATCTCCGACTGGTAACCGGCAAATCTGTGCCTCTGCAGGTAAAACCGCCGGTCGCCGTTGAATTTACGCCAAATGATCGTCCTTACCTTCCTAATACACGACACCAACAAAAAAACCCCACATCAATTAAATAATAATTGGGTAACTTATTGGGTAACTTATATAATTAGATGAAGATAATTTTAAATATAGTCAATTATAATTATTGATATTATAATACTTCCATATAATAATGTAACAATATTATGTAGGGCATGTTTGCTTTTGAGGGAATGAGTTGGGTTGGGTTGGGTTGAGAAGAGAAGATAAGTGAAATAAGTTTATGTGTGGGAGAAGGAAATAAAAAATAAAGTTACGTTGGATGGGATGAGAAGAGAAATGTTGAAGTTTTTATTTAAATAAAAAATAGATATTTAATAGTTTTTTAATAATAAAGTTATGTTTGATGTGTTAAAGTTTTTATTTAAATAAAAAAATAGATATTGAGTAGTTTTTTAATATTTTAATATATAAATAAAAATATGGGGTTCACGCGTGGGGTTGGGTGGATTATGGAAGTTCATGCGGCAAACATGAGATAGAAGTTTAGTCAAGTCAACTTCACCGTTTCTCCTCTCTACAAACATGCTCGTAATGTCTTATTAGTTATACATAATAATATCATACAAACGAATATTTTCAATATAATATTTATATTTATATATATAAATATTTTAAAATTGTCAACATGAGCTGAGCTATCTGTCAAAAAAAAAAAAGAAATATATATATATATATATATATATATATATGAGCTAAGGTTTAACAACATCTTATATAACTTAATAATCATGAGGTCACATGATTGATCCCCTTTCTTCTATGTTTTTTTTTGAGTAAAACTCATCTACACATGGATGTGTAGAGGAGCCCTACATTTAACATATGTGTGGCACCATTTGGTGCCACAAAAAAATATTTACTTTCTAATATATTTTGTGTAACATAAATATTTGTGGCACCCAATTGTGCCACATAAGCTAATTGTAGGGCTCCTCTACACATGATGTGTAGAGGAGTTTTGCTTCTTTTTTTTATATAAAATTCATCTATATTTAAAATTATTTTTTTCAAAATTTTATATTCAATTCAATTTCTCATAAACATTTATACAAGAGAAAGAAAAGTGATAAGTAGTAAAAAAGTCAACTCATTTACTTGCTGTAATAACGCCCGCTGACATTTTTTGGATTCAGTTCCATTTTTCCCCTGAAGAACGCGAAAATGTCTCTCCGGTCAGTAACCGGCGAGTTCTTGAGAGTAGCCCGCACGGAATCCGGCGAAACATATGGCGGAATGATGACGTGTTCAACATCTTGACATGGATGCTTGTAGTTGACTCCGAATGTTTGCAATATAATCGAGTTCTTCAAGAACCACGGCACTCCATCAGCTATGGCTACATCCTCCTAATGAAATTTTAAAAAAACAAATAAACGAATTCAGAATCAAAACTATGAAAACAAATTTAGAATTGAATACCCTTTTGTGTTTTTTGTTTTTAAAATTTAAATTTATTTTTCTCAAATTTTCTACCATGTTCCATATTTGTTATCATGTATCCATCTTTTAAAAAAATATATATATATGAATATTACTAAACTTTAAAAATAGATATAGGTAGAATATATAAGTAAGAGGAAATATATGATTAGAAACTTATTGTACGCTTATATTTCAAAAATTAAAACTAAAAATAAAATAGTTATCCAACGAGTCTACAGGGTTTTGGAATGACCATGGTGTGGAAGCAAGAGGCGAAATCGTGGGAAGCAACGAAGACGTGGTCGGAGCCATTGGAGCGATTCCAGAAGGGGTGGTGGGAAGAAATGAGAGAGACGGCGGAGGCGATGAGAGAGCGGGCATGGCCGATGGCGGGGAAGCCATTGACGGTGCTGAAATTGCAAGAAACATAAACAGGGACGAAGAAGAAATGGGCCTCAAGTGGGTCAAATGCCCTGTAATTGCTCTTCAACAGGGCTCTGTGAATGGCCACCTCCGAAGCAAACAAGTGGTTCGAACACCGCTCGTTTGAAGCCCAATCCGCGTTGTATTTCGCTGGTAAATCGTACACGAAAATCTTTACCTCTTTCAACAAAAAAAAAAGAAAAAAGAAACCAATCAGCAAAATTGTTTAGAAAACAGAGTGAAAACAGAGGAAGAAAGAAAGAAATGAAGGACCTTGATTTTCTTGAAATTGAGATTTGGATTTGGATTTGGGGATTGAATGGTTGTTGTGGGTGATGTAATAAGAAGATAGAAAGTAGAGGGAGAGAGAAACCCACAAAAGCCATTTGTAATATTTGATGATGAACAAGTTGTTCTTTTCTTGAGCTCTGCCATTTTTGTGATGAAACAGCTTCATTTTCACATAGAAGAAACTTGCAGGATGCTTGTGAGCGAGTGGGTATTGATCGATTAGGGCTAAAATGAATAGTAAAAAAATAGGTAGAAGATGATCATGGCAGATTTTTCATCTTTTTAATTGACTTAGGATACAACGATTCGAGATAAATTGATTTGGATAAAATGTTTGATTTTTAAAGCTATTAAAATTGAATAAAACATATTGATAATCCAAGGAAGTGGTTGAGAATTAAACCTCTCCCATGATTTTAGCGATTTCCCCCCAAATTAGGCAAAATCAACCTTCATATCCCCTGTATTGAAAGAAGGGTAAAATGGGAAAAAAAAAACCTTCTAACAACTGGCATGTAGAAAAAAGACATGGAATTAAACGTTTAAAAGGTATAGCCATCTCATTAATTGTTTTTTAAAAAGTAGCTATATACTATTATTTCCCTATGATTAAACAATTATGGACCAAAAAAAGGCTCAACAGAGTATCTGTGGGTAATTTGGAGCCCGAAAATGGTTATCGATTCAACGGCCCAGATAGCTTAAATAGGTCAGAGATGAGCCCAGTTTAATCACTAATTGGTTTGACTCAAAATTGTCCAAATTTTAAACTCAAAATCCAAATGGGTCCAAAATTAATTAAAATTAAAAATTAAATTAAAAAAGATGAAATCAGTAACATCGAGTTGTAAATGATAATGAAAAAATGTCTGAAGTTTATTCAATAATATTTGTGAGCAAGAGATTCGAATATAAGACTTTTTTTTTTTTTTAATTATAAATCTGTTTAATACTAGTTGAATCATATTTTTATTGGTGAAAATATATGCTTAATCATTTGTCTAAAGCTTTAAGTGACTTTAGAGTTTGTTTATACCTTTTTTTTTCTATTTTTTGTAGCCTACCATAAGGGTGTAGGGTTTAGGGCAAACCCTAGAGTTACTTTCATATCTATCACTTCTATTTTTAAAAATTGAACCAATATTTAATAACTAATACAAAGTAACTTCAAAAACATGTTTTGATTTTTTAAATTTTTTAAAAGTTCGAATACTTTTATTTATATATATACATATATATTCAATGATAATTAGAGGTTGGAAAATTCGAAACTATGAATTTCTAATTCTAAGTCACATTGATTTGATCACGCTTAATTATTGATTTATTGGTTTATAAAAAAGATGAAAATATTGGTAGAAAATTGAAGTAAGAACAAGTTTAACCTTTCAAAATAAAAAAGGAAAGTTGTACTTAATAATCCAATTTTACAAAATAATTATATCTAGACAAATTTGAAAATATTTAACATTTATAGTCAAATATACAATATAAATAATACTCATCATATTGTATTATGTATTAGTTATTTAGTATAAAAAGTATTACTTTATACCGTATATTTGATTATGATTGCTAAATTTTTTCAAATTTGCCTAATATTGTAAATATTTTATTAATTTAGTCTATTCCTGCAAAAACTCCAATAAAGAACAAAAATATTAAATAAAAATATAATTATTATTTTATTTTTTATTTTTAAATTGAGAGAGGAGAATAACAAAGATGATTTATTGATTTTCAAAATCGAATTTATAGAGTTAAAATGAATTATCGTAACGAATGTGTCACCAATACATTCATTAAATAATGTTTAAAGGTAACTTTAAATGTCAATTTTACCATAATCTTCAAATTAACTCACACACGTTGCATCACCGAAACTGCGGGGTCCCTTTAGATTTTTAGGATCCCATTTAAAATTATCTCAATTTTCTTTTTATAAATAAATAAATATGAAGAGACCAATTTCGTTAGTCGGCCAACTAACTAACCCGCTGTCTTCTACCAGAAACTCCATGCAGACCCCAATTGACCCACAGCGTTTTGGAGGGCTTTTCAAAATTTTGATAGTGAATAAACAGCTTGTTTTTAATACTTGAAATACAACAAATTTATATCATTTATTCTAGGTGATTTGTACGTAAATTTTCTACCATACATTAGAATTATAGCAACTTTTTAAAAGTATTACAAATATAGCAACTTTTTTCAGATACTATTGATAGAGTCTATCAGACACTATTGATGGAGTCTATCAAACACTATTGATGGAGTCTATCAGACACACTATTGATGGAATATATCAGACACTATTAATGGAGTCTATAAAATCTGATTTTGCTATATTTGCAAATATTTTCATTTTTTTACTATTTATGTAATTTTTTTGACTTATTGTAATATACATGCAAATTCCCCTTTATTCTACTAACAAAAATTGAATTAGGAATAAAATAAAATATTCCACAACTTAAACCTCTTAATCTTTTTTCATATAAAAAAAAATAAAATTGAATTGAAATGGAGAATTGCAGGACAATATCCATGAAAAAAGAGATGTTGAATACTCATAGGCATATATATTAGCCTTCTTTTTCTTCGAGATTTCAAATAAATCAAAACCCCTTCCCAAACTGAATCTAAAAATCTTCAAAACTATATATATTTAAACGAAAAGGTTAATGGTATGATTAAATAGGGGATTAGACTTACGACCCACCTAAAATTAATAATTAAAGAGACCGCCTGCCTATGCGGACCCTATTATTATTATTTAAAAAAGAAAACCCAATTGATTTTTGTTTTAATAATTTATAACTTAATTAACATTAAAAAGGAAGAAAACAAAAAAAAATTGGGGAAAATGAAAGGGATGTTTGTGAATTGGAGCCCACGCGGTTACAATATTAAAATTTGGTATCTCTATGATATTCTCTATCTGACCCTACCACCATTGGACTATAGAGATTGCATTATTCCTCTATATAACTTTCCCTCCAATTCACATTCAATTTATTATTTTTACATAATTATTATTTTTACCCCTATATTAGATGGTTGACTATTTATTTTCACATTCAATCTATAAAAAAATAACCTCAATATTAAAATTTGGTATCTCTATGATATACTTGCTTTCATCATAAAATTGTCTTCTTCTTTCATCTTGGTCTTAAACAATTTCAATTTTTTTTATTGTTAATTTTTCAATAAACTCGTATGGAAATTCCAACAATAATCTAAGATAAAGATTTGAATCAATAATCGAATATTATAGACATACACGTATGTCAATTAAACTATTATTCTTATTTGAAAATTTTCGATTTTCTCTAAATGTAATGTTTATTAGTTATTATCACTAAACAAGTCATGATCACTTATAAAGAATATAAAATTTTAAAAAAATTGGACTGCGGTTGAAAAGAGGAATCTAAATTTTATTTTTAATCATATTGTAATGTAAGTATCAAAAGATTACACACAAGTCTAAATTGGAATTGGGGAAATAAAATAAAAATAAAAGGAAGAAGGGGTCAAAAAGATGGAGGACAATATTTGATTCTTTGGTATATGTCAAATAAGCAACTTTTATTTTTGCTTTTAAAAAGGATGTGATTAATTCTTCTTCTTTAGTGGTTTGGATTCACATTTCGGCCCTCTTTTTTTACTTTTAAATAGAATAAATAAAAAATATTGTAAAGAATCTTTAAAATAGAAATGGGTTGGATATTATGTCTCATCTTTTCAATATGGGTTTGTTTAATTTTGTACTAAATTATGGGTAATTGGTACAATAATTAATGATTATGTTGGGTAAAATGAGATCACTTGTGAACAAAGCCACCCCCTCTTTACTATGTATGTGTCACTCTTTTATCATTGTTTTAAAAAATAAAATTTCCTTCCGTTTCATATAATGAGGTTTGAAATCTTAATTAAGATTGTTTATCTTCTAATTATTTACTATATATATATATATATATATATTCTTTAATATTTGTAACCGTCCGAACTTACTGTCTGAACCTACAATATTTAGATGACAAGAAAATTTATAGGTAATTGGTCACCATAGATTGAACTCAATTCTTTACAAATATAGAGTTTGTTGGAAAGTTTGAGTTAAATTCTATCTATATTGTAAGAACCCAACTTTAAAATAGTTATAAACATAAATTCTTACTAAGTATGGAAATATGTAAAAACACTGAAAATACTCAATAAATAAATAAGTCTCAAAACATGCTTTATAAACAGAAAATAACCGAACTGAAATGGCCAGTGGCGCAATGTTTCATTGTTTGATTGTAAACTAGTTAATACAACCCTCACGGGTTCGAACCTTGAAAGAGTCGGTGCTTGAAACAATTTAGTCTTGATCTCCATATTACTATATGTCGCTTACAAGAGTTTACAAATCACTTATTATTATAAAAAAAAATTAAAATTAAAACAATTCATGCTAGATAAGAAGACTCAAAGAGGACTATTGCAACGGTCCCACATGACCCCGCCATGTCCAGCTCAACCATTTTGATAGAGTCCAATAGTACTTTGTGCGAAAGCCACAAGAAATATGCGAGTATTGGAATACTCAGTAAGAACTCTCAACTAGAAAAATAGTATATTTCAACAAACATAAATAAGAGAGATGTTCATTTAAATCGTGAGATTGAGCTCGTTAAATTCCACTTTAAATATAGTGGGAAATCCTCCATTACATGAAAATTTGAGGAAGAGAGTGATGAATTCTCCACGGTAACTGTTAAATAACTACAAAAATATTATATAAGAAAACAAATTAGTTTTATATCAAAAACGACAAATATTATATATAAAGTCTGCAATAAGAAAAATGCACATAGAGAGGGAAAGGTTTATCCCTTGGAGAGTGCTTAAGAAACTACAATTGAGGCTTCGAAAAAACTTTATTAAAAAAAATAAATATAACATTTTTTCATAGAGGATCTGATCTCTATAAATTCTCGCACATTTTGATCCACAAGTAAATAGTGAATTTCTCACAAACGAAAATTACAATTGATATCGAGGAAGGAACAGGGTTTCTCATCCCTATTCCGCCTCGTGGATATCTCTAATCAAGAGAGAAATCCCCTTGTTTCTCACAAGGATGACTTTAAGTTGTAATTAGAAAAATTGCAATTGCAAGAAGGTCCCTAGCTATCAAATATAGCTTTTCCGCTTTGAGAAAAAACGTAAGTGGGAAAGTTTGGTTATCAGCTTCTTTCTCTAACCACTCAAATTTGTTCACTTCTTGACTCTTTTTTTCTCTACAAGCATATTGACAATGAAAGGGTTCAATATCTATGTGGGGTCTAACATTTTGTTAGTCTTCACTCACTATCCCCATTATTGCACATGGCTATGAATTGCCTAAGTCAGCAATGGATGCATGAAATATCCATACCCCCACATGCATTTTTTTTTCTACTTATATTTTATAAAAGTTATGATAGATTAACTTAGAGGCAAGAAAATTTTGAGTTCAAAGAATCATAGGTTCAATCCATATGATATGATAATCACTAACCTAAGCGGAGAATCTCACCTCATTCTACATTGAAAATGTAAAACTTTTGAACACATGTATATGATATATATATTCTATTTTTTTTATCACTAATAATTGCAATTCACAAATCTAATATACATATCCAAAAAGTGATAAATCTATAAATTAGCCGGTTTCACTTGTAATGTACATTCTCAACAAAAAAAAAAAAAAATGTTATTGGAAGAAAAAAGAATTACCAACCGCAATCGATCAACGCGTCATTTTTTTTTTTTGGATTAATTTGTATAAATCGTTAGGCAAAGAATTTGGACGGAGATTATGATTTGAGTATAACAAAAATTGACTAAAAAATTGCATCTATAACACAAAATTGAAAATAATTACACATATACCAAAATTCTGAGTGATTGAACTGAATCGAACACAATCAATAACTAGTGATTGAACTCAATCAGTTGAGTTCAATCACTTAACAAACTGATTGAGTTCAATCACTTAAAATTTTGGTATAAACGAATTTTTAATAAAAATGTACTATAATTTTAATAGAGAACTCTAAGGTTGGTATACATAGCAAATTTTTTTAGATTAAATCAGACAAAGAATGGAAATGCATCGGAGAGTGGAGATTAGATCGATTATTTAAAAAGAAGAAAATTTGAATTTTGTGTCCTAAAAAAAGACAAAAAAAAACCTCTTCAAATTCCAGGAAAAAGTTAAAGAATCTTTACCTAATTTTAACTTAAAAATATCTTAATGTCACAACATAGTTCACCAATCGTGTAATTAGCGACAGTTATTTATACAAGGTGAAGGAATTGTCAGAGATCTGTGTGTTCTGCAACTTTGTGTTAGTCCATGATAGATCATAGGATGTTAGAAATTGGCTTCTGCTAGGTTTCTTGGCGGTTTCTGCTTTTTTCTAACACAAATCTGTCAAAAGAAAAAACAGTGTCAATTATGCAATTTCTTTAAAGAACTTCAACTACCACTCTGAAACTACATCCCTTTCTTTTTCTTTTTCTTTTTCTTTTTTCTCTCTCTCTCTCTGAAACTTTGTTATGGAAAACCAACGCAGTGCTCTTCTGAGTTGGGCTTACTTCTTCCAAGGAAAGGTAAAAAAAAAAAAAAAAAAAAAAGCTTTTGTTTTTCTCACTATATGCAGAATTTGGCTTCTGGGTTTGTTTCCATTTCTCATTTCTTAGTTGGTTTTGTGTGATTCCAACAGAATGTTGAAGAATTAAGGCATTCTCTTTTTTGTGCGACTCTAGAACTGGAACAGACGAGAGTCGCCGTTCAAGAGGAGCTACGAAAGCGAGACGAACAGTTGATTCATCTCAAAGATCTTTTCAGCAGAGCAATTACAGAGAGAGATGAAGCGAATGAAAAGTTCAAGAAGCTACTCATTGAGAATCTTCAACTACAGCAGCAGCAGCAGCGAACAGATCCACATTCAGGAGTTTCCAGCATTGAAGATGAACCAAGGAAAGGAATTGAGTCCAACCATGGCTTTTCCTCATCAGATTGTGAAGAAAGCATTGTCTCATCTCCTTCCATTGACCCAATTCCACGGCCCCCACAGTTTTCTACAGCTCTGCCGCCACCGCCGCCGCACGCCGCCACAGAGAAGCCATTGCCTGAAAAAGGCAAGCTCTTGGAAGCAGTGATGAAAGCAGGCCCTCTGCTTCAGACCCTGCTTGTGGCCGGACCTCTGCCTGAGTGGAGACACCCACCACCACCACTCGAGTCCTTCGAGATCCCGCCAGTGACAATTCCTTCGACTCCACCACCACAGCTTCTCCGAGATCCTCCAATGATCTTCAATGGCAGCAGCAGCATTACCAACTGTGGAAGCAGAAAAAGGGGTTTATGGGAAGGCTCTGATTCTCCAACAGAGACAAAGTGTCAAAGGCCTGCTCCCTGCTGATCACAATTAAGAACAGAGAACAGCAAAAACATAATCATAGTCAAATATTATAATTACTAAACAGCTAATGAGGATCAAGAGATAATTGGGTTAGTGGCTGATTTTAGTGCTTGCTTGTACAGAGGCTTGTTTAGGTACGAATTAAGAACCTTTCTCCTGCGTTTGTAGCTCATATGGAGACCCTTTTACTTCATAATCCTATCTTTTTGATACTCCGTCTGAGAAATGGGGTTGAATTTTTCCAGAATTGTTAAAGCCATATATAAGATGCAATTCCAATTCTGAGTGTTCTTGTGCTTCATTGATTGTCTGAGATCATAGCAAACACATAATATACTAACAAATCATATATTCATGTTAGTTAATACAATTAAATTTACAACTCATCGATTTAAACTTTTGAGTTACATTAGTGATAAAAACTTGAGATTTCCAAAGTATGCTCTCTTGGAAGTCTTAGGCTCAAAACTCACAAATATATTTAATAATAAAAAAAATTTGTTGTCTCCCAACTCCATGCTCTGGAATGAGTGTGGATGCCATAGATATGTAATAGGGACAATTATTAAGCAAATAATTGTTTATAGGTGGGCGACCCTGATTTCTCAATTATAAAAAAAATGGTGATTTAACATAATTCAACGTAGTATTAGAACAAAAGCGCTATAATATTGATTTCCACTTATTTTTTGAAGTATCAAGCTCACAAGTAAAGAAGAGTGTTGTTGATATAATTAAATTTACTTCAAGGGATCAACTTACACTTTTGGGTCGATTGATACCTCAAAAACCTACTTTGTTTAGTAACCAACCCAAATCAACAATTTGTTGTAGAAAGTTCTGCAAGTTCAATTATTATTAACCATATAAGCAAAAAAAGCCATTTTCAGATTACATAAGCATTTCCAGGTGAGGACAAGGAAGAGAAAAAGTTTCTCCGAAATCTCTGTGCCACTTGACTAAAAGGGCTGTACAAGAAAGCAAACAGTCCGTTGTGATCGTGGGCTGTCTCTGCCCCAGTCAACACGGCGATGTTTGTTGAAGTTAACAGGGAAGACTACGCAGTTGTACATTACTTGGGCTCAGAGTTTGACTACTTTGATCAAATAATCTATCTAGACATGGTTTTGGCTGTCTTCCTATCTTGTCTCTTTGTTCGGACAAAGCTTCTAGACATCGAGAACACGTGTGCAGGACAAGCAAAAGTACAGGATATTAATACTCATATGTCAGTTCATATAATTAAATTTACCCCAATTCATTGACTTAAGTTTTTGAGTTGATTGGTGGTTTAACATAATTCAAAATCATCCATGTGAAATACCAATGTCCTCTAGAAAGGAACATAATAGACGATTCAAAAGTTATGATAGAAGAAAGGCAAAAAATGATTTATTTACTTTAACTGCATTGTTAAATAAAGAATTGAGAGAGCATATGTAGACCAATGAAACTCTTAACTCAGCAGCAGAAAGATTTTATGCATTGCAAGAAATATCGAGATCAGCTAAATTATGATCGGTTGAACCTGAAACATACCCCAATGGCGCAAGCGCATGACATGTGCCATGGCACCAGACATGGTAATTCTCCAGTTGAAAATCTTGAGTGCAACACATTTGGAAAGATTTAGAACTTCAATCCTCAATTGTCTTCTTTGTCATTCGATTGTTTTGGGGGTTGTTTCTGAGCATCATACATCTCGGCAACCTAGTTTAAAAAAAGGAATTTATGATAGAAGTTTTGCAAGAATACGTAATAATATTCGCCTGCTCTGATGATGAGGCTTCCTCTGGATTTTTGTCAACCCTTACATGAACAAGACACTGAAATCAAAGAGAAATTCCCTTAAAACAGAAAGTCATAACAGACATAGAATATTCATTAGAGGCATACAGAAGATGAGCTTTGAGCGTGACAGTGTGACACATAAATACTTGCACACAAATAGGTTGGATTTAAAGAAAGAGAGAGCAGTTTGATTTAAACTAATTATATTAAATAATTAAATGCCACACTTTATTGAATTGACTAATTGAGTGAGGGGGGACCTTATGATTAAGTGTGATCTTGACTCTATTATAACAATATAAGAGCCTTAGATGTTTCTGAACCTTTCCATTGGAATATTCAAATCAAACACTCCATGGTAGAAGCGATTTACATGGCTGTTCAGAATAACAGTGAGCCTCCCCCCTTTAGAAATGTGAATGTTTCCAAGACATAATCTTTCTTTCAAACTTTTCAATCATTGTGCACCTAAAGGCTACGGATTTTGGTTACCATTATAAGGACCAATATCTCTTTTTGAATCCATATCTATCAACTATGGGATTAATGATCTCATCATCCACATGTATACCAAGGATTTCTAACTTGTACACATTAATATTAAGGTTGGAAGTGAGCTCAAAATACTTCACAATGTTGATCATGTTGTCGATGGCTTTTACAACTAAAGTAGAGAATAAATGAGTATCATTTGCAAATTGAACATGGTGAACATCAATGGAGCCTGAATTCAATGTGAATCCTCTTGTGAAGTTCTGATGAGCGGGATGGTAACCTACTCAAACAATCCATAATGAGGATAAATAGAACAAAGTGAAAGATGATCACCCTGCCTCAGCCCTTTGGTAGCTAAAATTTTTCCCGAAGGTCTATCTTTCAAAAAGTTGACCCTTAGAGTTTTCATTTAGGCTTGAGGTCACATTTTTTAGTGTTAGTTGATATAATTAAATTTAATTAACACACACTCCGATACCATGTGACCTCAAGCCTAAATGGATTATATCACTATAATTAAATTTACTCCAATCCAAAAGCCTAAGTTGATGGATTGGGGTAAATTTAATTATATCAACCAACGATAAAGATAAATTAAAAAGATAAAAAATAAACATGTTTGCAGCACAAAAATGCATATAAAATGTCTATCAAATGATCAATATTTAAAATATATGTTCTTGAAGTTTCGTCCATTCTGATCCAATCATAAGATTTCATAAGAAAGCTCAAACAATCGCCAACCAAATTGTCTTCTTAATGCCAAGTGTGTCCCACCAATATAGAAGATAGGAAATCAAAGATGTTGTATGAGAGTTATAAAACTATCAATCTTACTGTTGTATTATGTTAAACCACCAATCAACCCAAAAGCTTAAGCTGATGGGTTGGGGTAAATTTAATTATATCAACTAACACTCCCCCTCACTTGTGGACTTTGAAATTTGAGAAATGCCCTACAAGTGGAATTTAATTTTAATTGGGGAGGAAACGACTTGGCAGGGATTCGAACTCATGACCTCCTGCTCCGATACCATGTTGAATTTATGTTAAGCTACAAATCAACCCAAAAGCTTAAGCTGATAGGTTGGGGTAAATTTAATTATATCAACCAACATTTATTCACCTCTAATTGGAGATCATTCTTGGATTACCTATAGGTGTATGGAGTTTTTTTCTTTATTTCAATGAAATAAAGGATTCTTAGTTAAAAAAAAAGCTTAGAATCTCGACCAAATATGAGTACATGGTGATGGAGTCACCTCTTCTAAAGGAGATTGAATGTTTGGGGGTGGTGTTGAGTGTTTTTCAGCACAGCTGCTTGCAAGTCCTATTCGCGATTGTGGCTACATGATACAAAAGAAAATAAGCAATAGAGAAAAGAAACAGACAATATTAATCTTTTTTTTTTTTTTAAACCGGGAAATCGGAGTTTTGCTCCACTATACCCAGCGTAAAGAGAATATTAATTCTAACAAAGCTGAGGCATAACCTGCAACAATCTAATCAGATATAAAGGTTCGGAGTCGGTGGCAGCAACGAGCAGTGACTTGATATGGTTCTTTTTCTTCTTTTGACTATCCTTTTCAAATTCCTGAGAACAATTCAAAGGGGTTTAGTACGAAATCTTCAAAATAATTATGGCTCCATCTCCTTATAACGCAAAGACAGTTGTACCACCTATATAGAACAGATCATATCAAGTAAGGTCATAAAATAATTAAGACATAATCACAACAAAGAGGAAATCACATGCCCGAGTGCCCCACATTTACTTAATCAGAAGAATGCCATAATATTAGAAAATTTTATACTTGTATAACTTAGAAATAAGCTGAATTTATTAGATAGTAACACTCCACTCCATGTGATTCACAGTGAAACTAACCACACGTGAACCTGACAACACTACCATATTTGTATGTCAAGAAAATTCGTAAAAAATTAATTTCCAGTAGGTTGCCACCATGGATTGTACCCGGGCTTCTTGACCACTAGGTCACTCCATGTTAGTTACACAAACCCTAGTTTACTGGTTATGCATTTAGCGATTCAAATCGAGAACCTGTGAACCCTAGTTTACTGGTTATGCATTTAGCGATTCAAATCGGGAGCCTGTGAACCCTAGTTTACTGGTGTTATGCATTCAGCAATTCAAATCACAACAATCTATGAATACAATCATCTCCACGATAATTTAGAGGCACATTACCTTGTACTGTCTTTTGATCTACGCCTTTGTCCTCTGAAATGCCTCAGAGAAAGAGCTGTGAAACAAAAAAAAAACGCCAATTCCCTGTTTCCAACAAGCAACATTCCCCGAGTCGAAATCCTTCGCCTTCTTTCTGAATTCTGAAATAGAGCTCTTCAATTTCGCACCTGTTTCTTCAAAACTTGTCGCGCACGACGTCTTGTTCGCTGCCGGCACAGTCTTGGTTTCTCCCAAATGTAAACCAGGATTGTCCAAAGCTGAGCTCGATTTCCCGCCCTGCGATTCGGCGGCAGCAACGCCAGAGCCAGGGAATTAGAGCTAGGTTAGGCTCGAAAATGAGAGCATCCAAGGCAAAAGGAGGAGAAGACATTGATGAAGATGAGATTCTTGAAAGCACGAATCGCAGAAATTGAAAACGAGCGTATAAATAGTGAAGAACTGATCAATGGCGGGAGGGAAGGGATTTTTGGGGGTTGGGAGAGGAGAGGAAGCCAACCCCGTGTTTGTTTGTTTTTTTCCTTACATCATAAGTTCATAACTTTTTTGGATTACTCCTCCTAATCGATCAAATTTATTTAATCTTATCAAACTCTATCATGATAAAAAATTAATAAAAAATAATTTTTTTCTCTCTTAAACATCAATTTTCAAAAAAAAAAAAAAACATATTCTTTTCAAAACACAAATCCTCAAAAAGTTTTGTAACATAATCTTTCCAAAACATCAATTCTCAAACAAATATTTCATCCCTCTAAATCATTCCACTTCCTCTCTATTTTCTCTCCACTTCTCACTATTTCCTCTCTCAAACTCCAAAATTCAATCACTCATGGATGTCATAAAAATTATATATTTTATAAAATATTTTTGTGCAACTAATGGTATCACATCCCAAAATGTAGAGCTATACATTCATCTGTAGAAAATTTTTATAAAGTATATAAATTTTGTGGTAGCATATCTCCAAAATGTAAGAAAGTCTTACTCTTAATTTAATTGGCCATATAAGATGTCTCTTTTCATTTGGCATTTTTAAATATTATCTAAATTAAGTATTTTATTTTTTATTTTTTTCTTCTAAATGTTATAATTATATTTTAATTGAAACTTATATATATATATATATATATATATTTAGATTTTAGAAAAATCATTTAGATTTTGTGGAGAATTTAGGTTCCAATTTGAAGTCAGTTGAAAATTTCAACTGCACACACTAACCAAATTCAAGCAATGTTTGAACTTGTTCAGGGGTATTGTTGTTTGTATTAATCTTGTTCACAACTATATCACCTTCAACAATGACTTCACGTATAAAGTGATATCAAATATCAATGTATTTTATCTTCTCATGAAACATCTTATCTTTTGTTAGAACGATAACACTTTGACTATCACATAGGACGGTAGAAATTTGCAAGTCTTCACTAAGTTCATCAAACATTCATTTCAACCATATAGCTTCTTTACAAGACTCGGTAGTAGTCATACACTCAACCTTTGTTGTAGATAAAACAAATGTATTATGCAAAGTAGCTTTTAAACCAATAGTAATACCACAAACTGCAAACACATATCCAGTAAGAATTTTTCCTTTATCAAGATCGTTAATATAAATCAACCTTCTGACTGTGTAGACAAAGTAGTAAGGAACTCAAAAAATATATATAATCAACCTTAAAAACTAATTATGTAGACAAAGTAGATGAGAGTTTCAAATGTAAGGATAACAAAGTAATAACTGGCTTGACATCATGCATATAGAACCTGAACAAAACTTTCTCCACCCTTTTTTGTTTCTAGCAATTTCCATACCCAAAATTTTCTTTAATGCTCCCTAGTATCATAACAAACTCTTCATTGAGCTATGTTTTGAACTTGTCCAATTTATCTAATGTCTTTAGTAATTATCAACATGTCATCAACATATAAAATATGATACACAAATGTCCCATCAAGATATTTCTTCAAGTAAACACAATCATTCATAACTAGTTCTCTTGAAATCATGAATAGTCATAAACGAAATAAATTTATCGTACAAGCTGATGACTACTTCAAAAGTCGAATAGTGATTTTTTCAATAAACGTACATAATCTTCCTTTACTGAAACTATAAAACCCTCTAACTAATGCATATAAATAGGTTTTTTTCCAATTGTAGTTTTGAACCACCATTGCAGACACTCCCTCTCACCCTTCATAGCTCGCGCTTTGAGGCTCTTGCAGGAAATTCGTCCGCCGTTCTTGAAAAATAGCCCATTCAATTTGTGTTTCTCTATCTATATTAGTAGAAATCGTCAAAACGGTGATGGACATTGACGGTCATCATTTTTAAACTATGACCGGTTGTCGGTCATAATAGATCTTCAAGTATCGTTGGTCTATTATGACCGACTGCCGGTCATAATAGAGCCCGTCACCGATGTGCATTTGAGATTGGCAAAATAAATGCCGGTTACCTTTCTACAAGCCGGTCATAAATTGGTCCGTATTTTTTTTAAAAAAATTTCAAAGCCGTGGCCGTTGTCTCAATTTCTAGTAATGCTAAAAATTCATCTCATCACTATTGTTTCTATTTGTTCGTGAAGGTCGTCGTGCCACCTGCTTTCGTTCGCGAAGTTCGTCACATCAACGTGGGAATTCGTCAACATCGCCGCAACTTCTTCACCGTTCAGAGCACAACACGGAAAAAACCAAACAGTCCCATATTTTTTTTTATGAAAAATATATTGTATCGGTTACGTTCTAGCTCTAAGTTTTATGTTTATTTAGTTAGTGAGAAAAAAAAGCTAGAGAGAAGGGGGAAATGTATGTATTATCAGTTTTTGAAAAAAATTCTGCCTGAATGTTCGAAAATGAAAATTTATCAATAAAAGATCTCCTTTGTGCTCAGCTTTGCATTGTTCTTCTTAAATTTCTGAAGCAAATTAAAATATTTGTTAAGCCTTGACAGTTCTATAAGAATGATTGAATACAATAAATTTGATTAGAAAATAATTATATCGAATCCAATGAAGTAACTCTGGGCCATGGACATACATGGAGCATGACCTTTAAAAAGCCTCTAGCCTCATTCTCGACTTTCCTTGTCTTCCAACTCGACCAATTTTCTTCTTTTATAGCTTTTGATATATGTGCAATTATTTTCAGTTTTATGCTATAGATTAATTTTTTAGCCAATTTTTGTTATACATGAAAAATCGCCTAAAAACAATACATAGATTATAGAGAAAAGATAGAGAACTCTTCTTAATTTGTTTTTTTACTTTGATCTCTTTACCCACTATTGGTTAAGAAAATCACACAGTTTAAGTTAGAAAGAAGGTGTAGAAGAATAAAAAACTCCAATGTCTGTATTTGTTATTATGTTTTTGTTTCCATTTGAGATGATAATTAACTTTTATCTTGATTACCAAAAACAATAACATGAAGTATATACTTTATATATTTTTATGCTTGAGCTGCGTATCATTTATTTATTTATTTTAAAAATGATTTATTATAATTACTGTGTTGGAGATACTCACTTGTCACAATTGTCCCACATTAGAAATGTGAGGATTCTCCAACTCATTTACAAGAGATTTGGAATACTCTCCTCATTGTCAATTGGTTTTGAGGTGGAACTCTATATTCTCTAATATGATATCAGACCACCATGTGGGTTATTGGTCCCCGAATTCCGATCCAACCCAAAATGCTTTGAATTCTAAAACGGAAGTTAAGCCAAAGCGGGTCTTTCGGTCCACAAATTTGGATTAGGATTTAGTTCAAGATGGCATCCTTGTGGCAATTGTCTACATTGGGAAGGTGGGGATTCTACAACTCATTTATTTGAGAACTCCATATTCTCTAATAGTATGTCTAACGGTTTGTTCCTTGTATCAAAAGTGTTGATGGTCTAATGATTTCATTGTTTCAATACCATGGTTACACTCTGAAATCGGTATTTATAATCATCGTTCTCTTTTGTATTAGAAGAAAAAAGAAAAAAAACGGATTAATTTTCTTTGATCCAAAATATCCCTAATAGAGTAATAGGTACAAATCTTTATCTGATGGACGTTGGTCAAATTTCTAAGGGAATATATACTTATCAGAATTAAATCGTGGAAGTGGGTTAGGATAATAAACTTTTATTTTACCTTTGACTACAAAAAGTATCTTTTAAATAGAAGGAGAGAAGATGAAAACGAATTTAGAAGTTTTTGTTTCAGTAAAAATTGAAATATTTAAGTGGACCACAAACTCTACAATAGAAAATATTACTATTTTTAAATAGATAAAAATCATATACTAATTTTTAAAATTGATATCATAATATTATTGTTATTTTTTTTTTTTATGAAAGCTAGTATTAAATTTACGTGAAATTTTCTCCACTTTTTAAATCTTAAGTTTCCTTTATTCTTTTCCTGATATGGTTGGATTCTGATAAATTAGAATATATTCTTGAGGTTTTTGCATGAATAGAATAAATTGAAAAAGTATCTATTATATTAGGCCAAAAAAATATATATTTAGCAATCATAGTCAAATATATGGTATAAATAATATTTTTTATATGGTCTAATTAATATTAATATTAATATTTAATTATAATGTATGATGAATATTATTTATATTGTATATTTGATTATAGATGTCAAATATTTTCAAATTTGTCTTAATCTGTAATTATATTGTGAAATTGGACTATTCACCACAATTTCCCTATATTGTTTTACCAAAAAAAACTAAGAATGGTTACTTTTAAGTTATAATAATTAATAGGAATTTTTGGAGGAATAGACAAAATTGATAAAATATTTACAACATTGAGCAAATTTGAAAAACTTTAGCAATCATAATCATATATACGGTATAAAGTAATAATTTTTATACTGAATAATTGATACATAATACAGTAGATGAGTATTATTTATATTGTATATTTGACTATGGATGTTAATATTTTCAAATTTGCCTACATCTGTAATTATTTTGTAAAATTGGACTATCCAACCCAATTTCTCTAATTAATATCACTTTTTTTTTTTTTTTTTGATAAACATTAATATCACTTTTTAAATCTTAAGTTCCTTAATTCTTTTCGGTTCGATTCTAATAAATTGGAATATATTCTTTTACCAAAAAAAAGAACAAGAATGGTTGTAAGTTATAATTATCCAAAACCACCTCTATATATATATACATATA
>JBBMEF010000003.1:7960290-7976177 GCA_037832685.1 Sicyos baderoa
TTTGATAGAGTCTATAAAAAAAAGTTGCTATATTTGCAATATTTTTAAAAAGTTGTTATAATTCTAATGTAGAGTAGAAAATTTGTTATACAATGCAAATTTCCTATATTTTATCTGTTAAAACTATATTTAATTTTATATTTTAACTTTTACCAGTTAGATGCATAGTTATTTTTTTTTAGGTAAGAGTCATATAATATTTTATCTATTAAAACTATATTTAATATTTTGTTTTAGTACAATAACAATATTTGGATGTGGATGCAACATGTAGATGAAGGATGCATGTTAACTAAACCTACTTTGACGCAATGGTTTGAGTTACTAGAAAAGTATAACATGGTCAAAATTAAGGGTTTAAATGTATGATATGGTCAAAGTTACTAAATAGAATGAGACTTCGTTCGTATACCGTCGTCATTAGGGATGTGGAATTCAAGTGAACAAAATAGAGAGAGAAATTACTCAAACATTTTCCCTTTTTGTCTTTTGCCATCATAGAGTAGGTTTGTACCCATCAAACATGTAACAAAATACATAAAATCAATGTGGGGGCATGAAAAAATCAGCCATTAGAGCATTCATTAATTGAGAGGAAGAGTGTGATAAAAACAAACCCAGTTTGGTTTTATTACCAAGGCAGGCAGCCCACGTGTGAGAAAATTCAAAGATCAGATTTTTTTTCACGTTAATAAGAATAATAAAAAAGACTGATTTATAATTATATTAATTACTGCTTAGAAGCTTTTGTGCCTGTATTGATTCAAGTTGCAGTAAAAAGCAGAGTCATAATCAACGAAAGGTTTAACATCATAATTAGGATTTAAAAAGTAAAACATGGAAGACCAGCTTTATCTTTTGTAAGGGGGTGTTTGGATAAGGCTTAACCCAACCCAGCATCCTAAAAAGCTTCCATATAACCTTACTTAAATCTTCAATATCACTTCTATTTCAATTATTCATGACCACTTAATTCAAATACAGAATTTTTTGTCACGACTGTTTATAACTCTTCTATCCGAACGAAGGTTTTATATAGCAACCATTCATAACTTCTCAACTCAATCCCCCTCGATAATAATAACGTTTTATCTTCTCCAAACACATCGTAACTCCTCAAAATGCGATTAGGGAATTGTAAAGAGATCTGTGTGAGAGTGTGAGTCCATGTGGGAGACATAGATTGTAGGATCATAGGATGTTAGGAATTGGTTGTTGGCGGTTTCTGTTTTTTTCCAAACTTCACAAAAAGCAATATAGATCTGTCAAAAAGAAAACAGTTCCAATTGTGTATTCTTTTAAGAACTTCCAACTACCAGTCTGAACCTCCACATCCCTCTCTCTCTCTCTGTCTGAAACTTTTGGAGTTCAATTATGGAAAACCAACACAGTGCTCTTCTGAATTGGGCTTACTTCTTCCAAGGAAAGGTAAAAAAAGAAAAAAAGAAAAAAAAAGTTCTTATTTTTCTCACTATTTGCAGAATTTGGCTTCTGGGTTTGATTCCATTTCTCATTTCTTAGTTGGGTTCATGTGCTTTGAAACAGAATGTTGAAGAATTGAGGCATTCACTTCTTTGTGCAACTCTAGAGCTGGAACAGATGAAGGTTGGTGTTCACGAGGAGCTAAGAAAGAGAGATGAACAGTTGATTCATCTAAAAGAGCTTTTCAGTAGAGCCATAAGAGAGAGAGATGAAGCAAATGAAAAGTTCCAGAAGCTACTGATTGAGAGGATCTTACTTCAGCAAGTAGCGGATCCCAATTCAGGAGTTTCCAGCATTGAAGATGAAGCAAGGAAAGGAATTGATTACAACAATGGCTTCTCTTCATCAGATTGTGAAGAAAGCATTGTCTCATCTCCTGCCATTGATCCTCCACAGTTCCATACAACAGCTCTGCCGCCCTCGGCCTCGGCCGCGGCCGTAGAATTGGTTCCAGAGAAGCCATTGCCTGAAAAGGGCAAGCTGTTGGAAGCTGTGATGAAAGCAGGCCCTCTGCTTCAAACTCTGCTTTTGGCTGGACCTCTGCCTGAGTGGAGACACCCACCACCACCACTCGAATCCTTCGAGATCCCACCGCCGCAGCTGCTCCGAGATTCTCCAGTGATCCTCAACTGTGGAAGCAGAAAAAGGGCTTTCTTGGAAGGCTCTGATTCTCCAACAGAGACAAAGTGTCAAAGGCTTGCTCCCTGCTGATCACTAACAAACACAGAGTTCAGCATAAACATAATCATAGTCTTCTAATATTACTAAAAAGCTAATTAAGAAACTCTCTTCTACGTTCTTAATCTTATTATGGTCAGCCTTTTACTCCACTCTTCTTTTCTTTTTGATACTCCATCTCAGAAATGGAGTCTAATTTTCTCAGAATTTTTTAAGCCATATAAGATGCAATTCCAATTCTGAGGTTTCTACAGCTTTCCTTTTCTTTTCTTTTTCTGAAATTACAAAATGAGAAGAGTCTCCAGAGATGATGATGATTATTACAGTTATAGTTATGAAAAGCAAAATTTCTCTTATACCAAAAAATAATAATGTTAACTATAGATTCAAAAACAAAACATTCTGAGTTAGATGCTTTTTGTTTCTGAGAAGTTTGTGGTTTAGTACAAACTCAACTCAATTGTTTGACGATCTTTAAAAAACATTGTGTAATGGTGGGATTGGATGAGGATGGGTGAGGGAGTCAGAAGTCAGAAGAGAGGTTTTGTGTTGAGTCCTGTATATGGCTCATTTTCTGATTTATATTTAGCATCTTAAAAGCCTAGGGTACAAAGAACATTTAGAAACTTACCACCTTTCAAAGAATTAATTTTCTAGTCTAAGTGTGCATAAGTTGATACATACAATGGATATAAAAAAAAAGATTGTTTGCTCGATAGTTTCCCCTAAGAAAGCTCATATAACCCGACAATCTGAACCAACTTGTGTATTTTAAAGTTCAATTTTGATATATTACCCGTGGCTTATAATCAAAACATAAGAGTGAAAAATGCACCAAGTAAAGCATGATCCTAAAGGGCTAGGGAGAAATCTCATGTTTCTTCAAGTACAACGATCCACAAAGTTACATTCTGATGCGATAATATTCAGAACCATACCAAACTATAAAGAAAAAGGTCTCGTATCAAATAATCAAACCGGACATGGTTTCAGCCGTCTGGCTATCTTGTCATTCCATTTGGACAAAGCTTCTCGACTCGAGAGCACATGTACAAGCCAAAGTCCAGCTCGCCATGATATACTTGCAGTGATTATTACAAGCATATCAAATGGATGTTAATACTAGATGTGCAATAAAACTCTGATCTGTTGAAGATGGATGTTGATCCTAAAAAGATTCTATACATTACAAGGAATACCGAGATCGCTAACTTCTGATCGGTTCAACCTGAAACATTATCCCCAAGGCCCAAGCAGACATTACATGTGACTGCCACGGAACCAGACATGGTTAATTCTGCGGCTGAAAATTCAGAACGAGTTCAGACTTCAATTCTCATCGTCTTCATTGTCATCTTGATTGTTTTGGACGTTCTGTTTCTGAGCATTATACATCTCGGCAACCTAGTTCAAAAAGGAATTTGTGATACTTAGAAGTTTTGCAAGAACAGTATTGATCTATGGAAAAAAAATACTAGTGAGAGTACATAATGATATTTACCTGCTCTGATGAGGAGGCTTCCTCTGGAGTTTTGTCTTCCCTTAAACGAACAAGACGCGGAAATCGAAGAGAAATTCCCTTTAAACAGAAAGTAACGGATGGTTCAATAAAAATAAGAACTGAAGAATGATGATGGAGAAAATTACAAAGTGAAACTTGTGCATGAATACAACCTTCATAGAATCCACAATGCCGACTCCTGCACGATAAACTGGGCTAATAGTCAAGTCTGCAGCTTTAACCTCCCAAACCTGGAAGAGGTTCATTAAGAAAGAACTTCAGTGACTTTCAACTCCAGCAATGTAAATCTTAACTGAATCCATTGATTTTGAAATCTCTTTCAAAAGACCCTTTCATGTAATTTTCAAAATTCTCTAGTCACAAATACCTTAAATTCACCACAAATACAATAGAGAAAAAGAGGAAACCCCACGCCCCATTTAAAGAATCAAAAGAATGCCATAGCATTAAGAAGAAAACTGCATAAAGTGAATTTTAGAGCAAGAAGTCATCGTCATTACCTCAGTAGGCTCAAACCAAACATCTGGATTCAGTGTAGCCCCATGCCGATAATATGACTAAGATTGAATGGAAAATGTTAGATTAAAAAGTAGAGCCATATTATGATATATGATATAGAGAACCCCATTGTTTGGGTCAATAATAGGAGTTAGAAGACAGACCTTTGGTTCAGGAATGACTTTAGAACGGAGACTGGCAGAACGTTCCTCGAGCACTGCTTCAGTAAAACCAGTTCCTACAAGTCATCAAAACTTA
The DNA here is from genome assembly GCA_037832685.1 of Sicyos baderoa. Lineage (NCBI taxonomy): Eukaryota > Viridiplantae > Streptophyta > Magnoliopsida > Cucurbitales > Cucurbitaceae > Sicyos > Sicyos baderoa. Next base: position 7,964,729 of record JBBMEF010000003.1, read on the forward strand.
TTAGTTACTAGATAGTTGTATACAAAAAAATAGACAAGCATTGACAGTTTCAGTAGGGAAAAAAATCAAGCGAATTATTTGCCCTTACCTATCTTACAAATACTTTGAAATTCTTCATTGTCATTGTCATAACAGGCAAGGAGAAATGCGCCATATACACCTGGAAATATGTATTTGAGGCATAAGAACATGAACTTGTGCAAGTAAAATACACACTCGTGCAATTTACCAAAAGAGGAGACCTTTGATTCAAACTAATTATATTAAATAACTAAATGCCACGTACAACAATTGCAGCTATATGCTAATACTGTTATTTAGTTATAGTACCTGTACGCTTCCCCCGACCATGGAAAGCAGCAATTGGTACCAGGTCAAGCGAATCCCCTATGCTGCAGTGTAAGCATGCATAGGCATTCATAAACCTCGGTTTTAAGACTATGATACAACAATTATATAGGCATACACAAGCACTTACTTGTCTATGTAATCCTTCTTCAGTTTTAACCAGTTAAGTGACCTCTTGGAAGGCTCATAGGTAGCATCCCGGTTCAACGTTTTGATAATTAAACCCTCACATCTGCAAACTAAGATTAATTAATAGAACACAAGAATAGAATAATCATACAAAAAAGCAAGAGGAAACACGATAAGATGAAGTAATGAAGCAAATACATGACCTTGAATGCATAAATAATTTATGCATGGAAATTTTATCTAAAAATAGGTTTTTTTTTTTTTTTTAAATATCAAAAAATAGATTTTGGTTATGAATAACTGATGTTTTGATTCTGAGATCATGGTCCACTATATAGCAGAAAGACATTGACATAAAATGTAAACCCTGTAAGGCAGGAAAAGACAACACACCTTACATCAACAGATGCATCGAGGAACTTCTGTATTTCCTCAAGATCGTTTGTTATTATTGCTGTGGCAAATTGAAAATATCCAGATTCTTCCACAAATGAGTCATAGAGAAGCTGAAAAGTACAGAAATCGAGTTGTATTTTTTTTTGGATAAGAAACAATTTCATTGATTCATGAAATAATAATATACGGCTACATATAGAACTAGAGATCAAATAACCGCCATTACAGAAATCGAGTTGTAAATGATACCGCCATTACCAGAGACCAAAACAAAGCCCGTTGGAGATCAGCTGAAGAAAAAAATGATAAGTTCATGGACATGTTGCAATAAACTTGGAAAGTCATCGAAATTGATCCAAATTTGAATGCTAAAACTATGTGAGCCAAAGTGAATTGGTGAAAACTTCCCGTCACAATGATGGTACAGATAATAAGTCATCAAAATTGATCATTAATATCTTTAATATAAAAAAATGGCTAAACATAAATGACTGAAGAACACAGCAAAACTGAAATAGCCAATTCAAATTGTGCAGCACCTACATGCAATGCAAGAAGGAACAGAAGAGAGAACTCGGTAACAAGAAATACAAGTTGTACAATATGCATGCACGCACACAAGAAGGAAAGAGAGAGAGTGTCTGAAACTGATAAAAGCAGTACAAAAGTTGTACCTCTCGTCGAACATTAAGCTCTTTCTGGATAAGTGGTTGACCATCAAGATACAGTAAATCAAAAGCAAATGCACACACTTCAACCTTGATATCACTCACAGCCACATTCTTGCGAGCTCGAGTACTAAGAGTCTGTCACAAATTTCAGGGTTAGTGCTAGTTCAGCGGTGATTCTAGAAGGCTAGTAATAATGGTTAAAGAACAAAGTGATGGGAATACGATGTCCTTTAAAAGCGGTTTTTATTTTAAAACAGCTCTCTTGAAAAGAAAAGTTTGAAATGGCTAGTTGTGGTGAAACTTAAGATGAAAAACCAAAAATGAAAAAGTTGCAGGTTCCTAGAAAAGAAGAATTGTGAATGTATTTAGAAGTATTTATATCATAGCAAAGAAAGTGATTTCCAAGTTCTGGCAGATTCATATGAACTTTTTAATCTGATTTTTATGGCATAACAGCCACGCAAAAATATTCAAACATCCAAAGTCAATATTAATATGAGACCACCCCAAAAACCATAGACAAACATATCCTTTTTCCTTAGAACTTAAGTTAATATTACAGATACGGTTTAAGTAAGGTCATACAAACATATCCTGTCAAATGATAGCAACCATAACAAATATAGTATACCTGAAAAGACAGAATCTCCTGTTTTTCACGATCATAAGCAACAAGTTCACAATCCAAAACAAATGATCTTACAGATGGTTTCTTTATCCTGAAAAATTGCATTAAATTCGAAATTTAATGGAATATTCACGAATAATAAAGAATGCAGAAATATGTGATAGAAGCATCAAGAACAAACTAGTGCAACATATCTAACTTACTCTAACTGATCTCAATTAAAATTTAATCCAGAGAAGGATGAAAATAAAGAACGAAATGAAATAATCATTCTGGAAACAAAGTGGAACAGCAACAGTCGGGAACTTCCCAGAGTTCATTCAGCATTTCAAAGAAAAATACAAAGTCTAAACTGGAATCAGATATTTAAAATGTCATTTAACTCGTATAACTATAAATGAAGTGAACACTTCCAAGTCCTCATACCTTGATACCGTGAGAACAACATCTGGGAACTTTCCAGTGTTTCGTTCAGCATTTCGACTGTATATCTCAACAGAACCATCTTCCATGTAATGTATCTGCATAAAGAGAGTGAAAACATACCATATGAAAAATGTAAATATATCAGCAGAAAAACACCTTTCTCAAGCTGTTCATTCAGTCACCTGCGCACGTTCCCCATCATATTTGTATTCACAAGTAAACTCCAAACCCTGGAATTTATTTACAATCTCGGACACTCCCTTTGTTGGTTTAGCTAGCATGGGTCCAATTGGAATTCCCGGAGTAAAGTTGCATGTTTTTGAAAGATTCCACACACCACCACTAAGAAGTTCGAGGACAAGTTTATCATAAACTGGGAGTACAGAATACACCTGCTTAACAATCTTTGCAGCCTGATGAATACATAACGTTAGAACCTTCCAATTGATAAGAACGACTTAGAGCTTAGAAAATGGTGCCATACAAGTAAACCAGGTAACCAAACCAAGCTGAAACATGCTATTTGAAGTCTCAGAGTTATAGTAATAAATAAGAGATAGTGATCGAAAAAGTTTGTTTTCACAGACATGGAGTACATGGAGTCACCTCTTCTAGAGGAGATTGAATGTTTGGTGGTGGTGTAGAGTGTTTTTCAGCATGTACAGCCGCTTGCCCTAAGGCAGCTAAAAGAGTTTGCTCAGCAAGTCCAATTCGCAATTTTGCCTGCATGATACGGAAGAAAATTGGCAATAGAGAAAAGAAGCATACAACATTAGTTCTAACAAAGATGAAACATAACCTGCAACAATCTAATCATATATAAAGGTTCACAGTCAGTGGCAGCAACAAGCAGTGACTTGATACGGTTCTTTTTCTTCTCTTGACTATCCTTTCCAGATTCCTGAGAACAATTCAAAAAGGTTGAAAATAAAATCTTCAAAATAAATATTACTTTGTCCCAACAAATTTTACAGTGCACCATAGAGGAAAACCCACGCCCCATTTAAAGAATCAAAAGAATGCCATAGCATAAGGAAAAGAATTATAATTGTACACTTAGGAAGAAACTGAAATTATTAGATAGTAACTACTAACTCCACTCCATATGGTTCACAATCAAACTAACCTCGTGTGAGCCTTAGTTTACTAGTTATGCATGAAGCAATTCAAACCACAAGCCTAACCCACCTTAGCAATCAGACGAAATGTATCAAATACTTTGGCAATAGTTAAAGGATCAGGCTTTCGCATCATGGATTGTGACGAACGGCTCGCCTTAGCAACAAGACCTAAATCTCCCAACTCCTGTCAAATAAACCAGGAAAGCAATCACCTAAGGTGTTGAAATATAAAATGATCTTCGTTCAAGTCTAGGATTCAGCAGCAAATTCTTAGTGCACCAGGAATCGATTAATTGCGACATTCTTGAAACATTTCAATACAAAAATGAGCCTTTAACATCTACTCTTTTTCAATTATAAACCAAGCAAAACTAATCCAATACTATGAAAAACATCAGTGTTGCATCCATTGGGATAAAAAAAAATCACCTTACCGTGTACTGTGTTTTAACATGTGCCTCTGTTCTCCCAAATGCCTCAGAAAGAGCTTTGATGAGAGAAGCCTCCCCAATCCCCAATTCGAGCCCTTCGTGGGCCGGCGCAATCTTATTCGCCAAAAGATACACAGTGGGCAGCAAATCCCCTGGTGTGGTATCCATGACAGTCCTCAACATGTTGCACACAATATCAGTAATAATAATCCTACTCGACTCGCCCGCAACCATATCAAACCCCAAACACAGAAATAAAAAGGGAACCCGCTCGCCCTCTTTCCAACACGCAACATTCTTCGACTTGAAATCCTTCGCCTTCTTCTTCAACTCCGAAATAGAGCCCTTCAATTTGGCAGTTCTTTCCTGAACACTGGTGGCGGCGCTCGTCTTGTTCACCGCCGGCAGCACATTCTTGGTTTCCCCCAAATCCACGGGCGGCGGCGGAGGGCTGCGTTTGGGAAGAGGGTCTACAGAATCTAGGGCTTTACGCTTGTTGGGAGAGGCAGCTGCAGGCTTCTTCTTGGCGGCGGCGGCGCGGGCGCCGGACATGAGAGCATCGAAAGCGGAAGGGCGAGAAGACATTGGAGAATTGAGAAAGATGGGTTTGAAAGAGGGTTTAGGGTTGTTGGAGAAGATGAGATTCTTAACTTGTCGATGCGGCCATAGATTGTAGCATGAACGCAGTGAAAGCATGAAGAACAGGGCAGCCGGAAGAGGAGAGAATTGGCGGGAAGGGTTTTGATCGGACTGGTAATTGTTTATATGAATCGCCGCCGTCAGTTAATTTTGATGAAGATGAAATCGGTTAAAATTGACCTCAACCGGGCGGACTCGGATTTTTTTTTTTTTTTTTTTTTTTTTTAATTCAGATACTACCTTCTTCTCCACGCCGCTGAGATTGTGGGCCGGACTTGACCCATTAATTAACCTATACAGGTCTGGTTTTTTTTATTTTTTACCTAAATAAAAATAAAAATAAAAAATAATAATGATAATAGTGTTCAAATTTAAGAACCATAGTAATATAATATGAATAATACTTAGGTAAGGGTGGGTAAGTATTTCTAAAATACTTACCCACTCTTATAACCACACATTTTTACTTTTTCTTTCTACTTTAACATTTTTCTCTCCATCAATCAAAACCAAAAATTAAAAATATGTGACTCAAAAGTGGGTAAAATACGTACCCACCCTTAACTAAGTATTATTCATATAATATTCACTCCTGTGAACGATTACCGAAAATGGGTTGTGAAGAAAATAGGTTGTTTCACAAAACCTATGAACCAAACAACAAGACCATGACTCATTCCAACGACCTAAGAGAAAATAGTGGCAAATAAGTCCTCAATCTTTCTAGGACTAACAAATCCATCCATATTTCCAAACAACCTCTACCAGTAAAATTATTTTGTGCATAGAGTTACCAACCATCAAAATGCATTAAATGTAACATAAAAGGAGCAAGAAAAATAAATATAACAATTACCTGAAAGAGAAACAACGCCTATGCTAACTAGACTAGTCGGATTCATGGCACGCCAACGGTTCGAACCTCCTCTTTTAATCTAACATGGATAGTTGGAACTCTCGAGCGCTCTACCTGATGATTTACTGATCCAAAGAGAAGGTATACCTTGATATTGCTTTTGCAAGATAAATACCTCTATTATTTTGTTTGCAGATTTATTGGTCACAAAAAATTAAAAATACCCCAATTGCTTATACTGGGTACTTGGTGGCCCATTGACATGGTCAATATTTATCAATATCCCATGTGCCGTCAAGACCTGCTTGTAAATTTTGGATAGTTAGTGAGAAATAACATTATAAAAAAGAAAAATAAAAAGCTTAATTAAGCATAGGAACCACGCGACATAGCAAGATCAGATGACCCTGTAATTCATGGCTTAATTCCTTGAAGAAAAGGAAGCAATCAATTTCTGATCCTGATTCCTGCCCCTGCCGTATCCGCCATGTCGTTCACCGGCGTGCTTCTTTCCCTGACATTCATTCCATTATTTATTTATAATGCCCACCATCCAAATCTTTCATAGCACAATCATTCTGGGTTCGTTCCTTCATGCCTTCCAACTGTTTGTAAAAATTCCCCTTTGAATTTCATCATCATTTTCTTTGTGATTTTCGAGTAGTGGGTGCTGTATGTATGTATGGCTTTTAATCACATTTGAGTTGAATGTTTTTTTACTCTCAATAGTCAACTCTTCTCTCGTGTATTTCAAGTTTTAAATTTTTACCTGACAGTAGAGTACAGTAGAGTAGGCGTCAAGGAGAAGTCCAGACAGAGAAAAAAGAATACATTTTGAATTAAGAAGAGGGAAGTAGACAAAGCTAAAAGCTAGGTAGAAGCTTATGGCTTTTCACAGTATTGAACCAAAAGAGAGAAAAAAGAAGCAAAAAGGGAAGACCCCAGAAATTGAGGAGTGAAAGAAGGAAGGAAAGGGAAGAGCTTCTGGTTTGGTTCCTTCCCGTCGTGTCCCTCTCAGTCCCATGCCATCACGTCTCTCTTTCTATCTGTAAAGTCCAAATCTCATATCATCACAACTTTCTATTAACAACCTGTCTATCTCCATCTCTCTCTCTCTCTAAACTCAAATATTTGTTAGTTTTCTCCTTTATGATTGACCCCTTTTCGATTTGGCTGCAACATAGCTGAAGTTTCTTCTTTATCTCTGTTCTCAGATCTGGCAATTACTTCTTCCAACTTGTTTTCTTGCAGGGATTCTTCCAATTTTGTTGATTGATGTGTTATTGAGGTGCTAAGCTCTATGGAGACGAGGATGAAGAAGTACAACCAGCTGAGTCCAGAGAGGGCTAAGGTGTGGACTGAGAAGTCCCCCAAATACCAACAGACTCGGAAGGTTCCTCTCATTTACTATCTATGCAGAAACAGGCAGCTTGAGCATCCTCATTTCATGGAAGTTCCACTCTCATCCCATGATGGACTCTACTTGAGAGGTGTTCATTATTGTTAAATATCCTAATCTTCAACAATCTGTCTCCTAATTTAGTAATTTCCCCCCTTCACTTCCTTGTTATGCTTTAAAGTTGAAAGTAGCTTTTGCACAGATGTGATTAACAGGCTTAACGTTCTCAGAGGAAAAGGCATGGCTACCCTCTACTCTTGGTCTTGTAAGAGGTAAACTATTTGCAATCATAGTTAGAAATCTCTCAAATGTCAAAATGTAGCATTATTGGAATTATGCAATCTGTTGGGCTTAATTATGCAGAAGCTACAGAAATGGATTTGTTTGGCATGATCTCTGCGAAGATGACCTGATTCTTCCTGCTCATGGAAATGAGTATGTTCTCAAAGGCTCCGAGCTGTTTGAAGAGTCCACTTCTAGTAAAGGTTAGTAAAAACTTGGGGATGTAACGTTTTCAAGGGATAATAGGCCGTTTAAATGCATCTGACATAAATTGAAAGACTAAACTGGGATACAAACATGAAGGAAATGGGAAATTTTATTAAGTTGGATATTTTCTCACAGATCCTTTCAGTTCCATTGGCAATGTGAATATTCAGACATTGAAGCAATTACCTGATCCAGCATCTTCTCAGAGTCAGGATGATTCTTCATCTTCTTCAAGCATGAATGGAAAAGAAATGAAAAGTTCTCAAGAAGATGACCTCAGTTTGTCTGTCCTTCGACCGGGTTCATCAGACATGTCTCCGGATTCTGGAGGTGGAAAGAGTTCATGGGGTGGTTGTCTTAGCTTGACAGAATACAAGGTGTACAAGACTGATGGCTTGTCTGATGCATCCACTCAGACTGAGGAAAATATCAGCAGACCGAAAACACGAGAAACTTGTACAAGAGGAGTTTCAACCGATGATGGGACCTTAGAACCGGAATGTAGTCAGACCGTTAACAATGAGGCTTCAGATCGAAAGCAAAACTATGATGCCCCCCAGAGTTCAGTTTCTCCACCCCCTTTGTCCTCCAGTGCTTCCTCCTCAGGTGGAAAGACTGAAACTTTAGAGTCTCTTATCCGAGCTGATGCTAGTAAAATCAACAGTTTTAGGATTCTCGAAGAAGAAGAAATTCGGATGCCAAACAATGCAAGACTCAAAGCTACTAATGTGTTAATGCAACTCATCTCATGTGGATCAATATCCGTAAAGGACCATAGTTTTGGACTCATCCCATCATACAAACCAAGGTTTTCGCACTCCAAATTTCCCTCCCCATTATTCTCTACTACAGTGATGTTGGGGGAGCTCAACTGCCTGTCTGAGAATCCTAGGATGATGGGCTTGAGGTTGGAAGACAAGGAGTATTTCAGTGGTAGCTTGATTGAAACCAAAATGCTGCAAGGGGATGGATTGACAACCTTAAAACGATCATCTTCATACAATGCTGACAGGTTCTTTTTTTGTTTATGTACTTTACTAATGTTAAATGTTCTAACATCCACAATTTTTAAGCAATTCATTATTTTCTATTTGTACCTTGTGGTTGGACATGACTTATGGCGATAACAAATATCAAGCTTACTCAATTGTTACAGTAACATAATTGAAGAAAAATAACTGTTGACATGATTTTAGTGGAAAGGGAACCTAATTATCCACTGTACATCACCTTAACATGCTGAAGGTCATTCCTTGTTTGGATTGATGAAACCCATTATTTATGACTGCTAATTTCTGCCAGTTAATTTTCCTCGACTTTGCTGCATAGGAAGTTAAGAAGTTATAAAGTTTCTATGCTACAATTTTTATGCTTTATAAAGCTTAAATTTTGATGAGAGGCTATGCAGATTTGGCTGGCCAAGATTGGTGAACCAGCACGTCTGTCACGTTTTACATTTTTGCACTCATGCATGATAATGCTTTGGTTCAGAATATCTTACTTCTTATTGTTGTTTTACCTTGTTTCTTATGTTAATATAAATAGATCATTCAAGGTGTTATCTCTATTTAATGGTTAAATCTCTCGGTCATGGTCATGGCTGCTTCAACCGACCTCTCTGATATGCCCATAATATGAGGATTTGCTGGACTTATGTTATTAAAAGGATGAATTTGAAAATTACATGGATCTACATGAAAAGAGTTTACCATTATTGTCGGTCACAATAGAATGTGAACCTTCATTTTTTTTCCTTTCAAATTCATGTTTATACATTAATGTGTTTTTTGCACATGTATGGCTACGGTTTTTACTTTGGTTTCAATAATTATATGTATGTTTGTATTTCCTTATGTTTTTTGTACAATACACATTAAAAATTGTCTTTAGCAGAGATCTGTTGCGATATGTGTGGTTATTTCTTCATAATGCTTGCAGTTTAAGTTAATTTATAACTTACAACAAGCTAATTCTATAGGACATGTAAGCAATTGAATTCAACCGAAGACAAAGATGAGTCGACATCAGGCCGCTCAAAGTGCATTCCAATGGCTATTAAAGCTTCACTAAGCAAGCAACCACGAGGTGAGCCAATGAAATCTCCTACTTCTGATAGACCAAGAACCTCTTATGATGGAGTTGATAGCTCTCAGACCATAAGCCCCAGTGGCTCCAATGATAGCAGTAAAAGGATTACAGAGTCATGCTCCAGTAGGAAACAGTCTAAGAGGCTAGATTCCTTTCGAGAAGAGGAAGAAGATGTAATCAAGATAGAAGAAAGTTGAGTGTGGACTTGCAATTTTCTTAATAGACTCTCAATTTTGCACTTTTTAGCCACTATTTTGGTGAACCTTGGTTGACATTTCATTCGTTTTTTCGTTTCACAGGCTTGCTTCAGGAGCTCGGTTTATAATCTGGTCGAAATCAACGTGCAATAGCATGGGTGTTGGAAGTACTTAGAGCACACAATGGATGCATCTTCATTTGGCCAAGTTGAAAAATCTCATTCCCTTCAAGATCCCACCTTTGATAAAATCTTCATCAAATACAATTGATAATGATAATTTGTTGGTGGGTCCCTGGTGATTCTGTATATCTCTGGAGTATAAAAAAGGGAAAACCCACCACTCTTCAGCTTGGGGGGGGGGGATCAACTCAGAGATCTTTTGGGTTGGTTGCTAGGCTTGTCAGGTCAGCTAATATAAAATGATACAAATTGTAACTTTCCTTTAAACTACAGTTACAATCACTTCTTTTCATGATCCCTTCCTTTAGCTTTAGAATAGTTTCTGCAGACAAAATCTGTAACATAAAAACTAGGGAGGAGTGTCACCCCCTTTAATATTATTTATATAATTATATTTGTTCAGTTCTTTCTCTGGAAGGTTCCCAACTTCAGTTTTAAAACAAGCAAACCAACTGGCTGCAGTAAAAATGGCTGCAAATGATTGGTCTCTTGTTTGAATGAAAATTGAAATGGATTATGAATTAATTTTCTTGAATCATATTGGAGCCAGCCATCCTCCTAAGCTTCTTGAGCATATATAAAAACATGGGTTCAGTCTCAAAAGCCTCATTTTGATTACTTTAATGTTTTAGTAAATTTAATGCATCTTTATCTAGAATTGAGAAGCCTGTTTCTTCCTAGAACAAAAGAAACTGGGCATCACGTGTGAGAAGCCTTGGAAAGCGTGACAGGGGGGGGGGGGGGGTAGGTTTAAAGTTAAGCCAAGAAGAAAAGGACCGAGTAGATATATTGAACTGTGTGTCTGTGATTTTTGAAAGATTTTTCTTATGCATCTTTAGTGATAGTTGTAATAGGCCATTCTATCCGTTTCCAAGAGGTGCCAAAGTGGTCGAAGACTTAGACTTTTAGAGGTGTATTCCGTTAAGGTCTCAGGTTTTAAAAGCACCTGTGATATTAATTTGTAGACATCTTTCGTGTCCCAATTCCTTCGAATTTTTTGGTGTCTGACTTATGAACGGGCGTAGTTATTCCTGGTATAGTAAAGTGTAGTTCAGATATTTCGGTTTTCAACAAAAAAAAAAAAAAAAAAAAAGTCATTCTGTCGTGTATTGCCGGTTAAAGTCTAAAGGCAAAAAGATGCATTATTTGGGAATAGGGATAAAATGCAGAAAACTTAGAGCTCATACAAAGCAAAAGACAGCCATGTCAGGATAATGGTGGTTGCAGCATGCAGTAAACTGGTCAAATCTTGTATTTTTTTAGTTTATGTTTAGTTTCAGCCTCTTTTTTTTTTTTTTTTTTTTTTTCTTCTCTATCTTTACAGATATGTTTTTGTTGAGGATTTTTTGCAACCTAGGGTTAGAAAAAAAAAATGGCAAAAACAGGTCAAGATGGGAAAATATTTGCAAAATTGGGTCGTCGCGGGGGGGGGGGAAAAAAAAAAAAACC
>JBBMEF010000003.1:7976277-7994755 GCA_037832685.1 Sicyos baderoa
ATTCTCAAAAGAAAAAAAAATGGAATGTATCTAAAGTGTCTATATAATTCACAAACTTATAAATGAAAACAAGGTGATCTGTTTCTTGTTAAATTTAGCATTTATTAAATAAATACACAAAAGTTAGGTTGAATTTTAAGTCAATTTTAAAAAATAGTTATTAAATCTTTCATTTGTTAAATTATAAGGATATTATAACTTTCCTAAGGTTGAAAATGAGAGAGCTTAAAAAAATTATAATTTTTTATTAAATTATACAGGATATTAATTAAAAAAAAATTGATAACTTTTTTTTTTGAAATACATTCATATTAATTAAATCTTTCGTTAATTAAAATTTAGTTTACATAGAAAATATTAAATAGGAAAAATATTCCCATTCATGAAAGATTTTTTCCAACTAAATGGAAAAAATCTCCTTTTTGGTGGTCGCGTGTTTCCCAAACACGCGACCCATTTTTTTTTTTTTTTTAATGCATGCTTGACCGTTTAGATTAAACGGCCACGTGGCAGGTCCGTCTGGCTGCATGGGTGGGAGACACGCAACCAAAAAAAAGGGTCGTCGCGTGTCTCCCACCTACGCGACGACCCCATTTTGCAAATATTTTCCCATCTTGACCCATTTTTGCCATTTTTTTTTTCTAACCCTAGGTTGCAAAAAATCCTTTTTGTTGACGATAATGAAAAAGTTACAGAGAAAAGGAGAAAGTTTGAAAGACTGGATTGGAATTTTTATTTTTGGTAGGGTTGGTAGATATCATAAATGTGTCACGTTAGTGCCAGTAACAGTCATCACTTTATTTGTAATAAATGGAATTCTAAATTGATCCTTTATTTTATTTTCCCATCCTCTATAGCATCTTATCTTTTTTTTTGCGCTCTGTTTTTTGCTCAAAGAAAGAGATCACCATGAAGATAATGATGATGTCTTCTAAAAAGAATAATAAATTTTATATATCCCTTCTGAGAAAATCTACCATGTGTTTGATTATAGGAGGTAATTCACTTTATATATAATAATAATAATATAAAAGATTAATTTATGTTGGATCTTGACATGACCTATCTTATGATCCTCGCATAAGAGAAACAACATTTTGTTGTTTTCTAATCCAAAAAATAGAAGGAAAAAAAAGGAAGAAAATCTTCTCTACACATTGGGTAGAGAATCTTGCATTTGGGTGTCACACACAGTTTTTTTTTTATATATATTTATTTTAAAATAAATTTATGTGGCATCAATGAATGTCACGTGTATCAAATGTAGAGCTTTCAAAATTGTATCATATATATGAGCATAAAAACTGATATGGTATATTCTTTTGAGTGTTATTAAAACTCAGAAAAAAATAATAATATAAGTACTAAAAAATGAGAGCGGTTTAGATACTATCTTGACATGATCTATCTTTTCAGGCACATATACAGCCAAATTTGACAAGTAGCTGGAGAGGGTGCAATAAGTTATCACCTTCGGTTAGGCAATGTCCCATAAGGGAAAAGCTGTGAGGTATTATGTCTGTTTTTGGTAAGTAGTAATTGCATAGGGTTAGTGACCAGCCCACTTGATTATTGACCGAACAGTTAGTTATGGTGCTTTCTACAATTTTTTTTGTTCGATAACAATTGAGGTCGGATGATTTGAATTCATTATCATACATACCATTAAGAATACAAAGATTTTTGGGAGATGCTCGAATCAAAGTCATGAGAGCTAATGTCTAAAGTGAACAATATCATATTGATATGAAGATCTGAGTAAGTTTATCATCCTTATCACATACTTATCTTGTTGAGCTACGTTCTTGTTGACACATTTCATTTTTGTTATTTTGCGTAAATACCAAGTGGGATAGAAACATATTAAATTTTATCTATAACATTGTCTTTTCATTTCAACACTCAACATCATCATTTAATTCAACCTCTAATCGATGAACAACCAGAAAATATAACAAAGTTCTTCCAAAACAGAAAAAAGAAAATATTTGAAAAGCTGTCCACCCACATGGTGATGATTGTCATTTTCGCTCATTTCCTTACAGTTGAGGCTTCGAATCAAAACACTTTTAACCAACCAACTCTTCACCCTTTCATGTGGCCATTTATTCCATTGGACTTTTGTAGGAATTTATTATAAAGTCTGTTAGAATCCTACACTTACATATGTGAAACAATGGCTGGTCCTTCTATATTTAGTTGTCGAGAAAATTAAAAAAAAAATAGTTTCTAAATAAATTGTCATCAATCAGTTCATCTATTTCAGATTCTTCTGGGATACTTTATCTATTTCATCTCCATTGTGGTAAGAGTTTCAATTTAAAGTGGGATGATGAGTCAAACAGAACCTTAAATCATATAATTCCAACAGAATTTCTATAAACACATACCATGTGGAATGATGAATTTGCAAGCTCAATCCCTCATAACAGTTAGATGTTTACTGCTACTTTGTGTTGAAATCATGCATCGAATGGTTATGAGAAGGTCGACCACAATGCGGCGAGCAGCATTGGCGATTTCTCCTTTTAAAACTTTTTTTGTTAGTAAAGACTTATCTCACTATCTCGGGCACCGCAGTCGATGAGCGAGAAGCATTAGGTGCTTTTCCTCTTGTCTGTTTGGTGTTGTAGGAATTGCAGTCCAAGCACTTATGAGCTACAACATGGAATTGAACTTCACCTTCTGCACCACAGTCATTGCATAGAATCCACACCTGCTAGTACATATGCAGAGTCATGTCATGGCCAATGTTTAAAAGACTAAAAGTGGACTCGAGGCTTTTCCTTCCGAAAAGTCTTGAGACGGTATGAGATGTAAGCCTTACTTTTAGTTAAAAACATTATACAAATTCTAAGTTTGTGTAAACAAGTAATGCAAAACATTATACTATATAAAAGTATAAAAAATATCACCAGCAACAATTGTCACTCAAACAAAATTTCTAAACAAAATTTCTTTAACATCGCTCCTATTATCCTTTATAAGAGCCTTGTGTTTTCTATGTTTTTAAAGTGCAAGTTGTAAGAATAGTAATAGTTCGAATTGTTATAAACCTTTTTTTTAACGAATGGTGATGTTTAATACTACTCTTCTAGTCTTGTACGAGACATAAATACTTTAAACCTCAGTGCATTTGTAGCCATTACCTTCTTGTTTTTGTACGTATCGGGCATCGGGGTTGAAGCAATCTGCATTCGTAGTTTAAGAAAGAAAAATCAAGATCATGATGAATGAATATAATTCACATTAAAGCTTAGAAAATTAAGAAGATAAGTAGTATAATCTGGTTACCACTTTATCAAGTTTTTTCCACAAACTAGACATGTCACAGATGGACTTTGAGCAAACAGGGCAAGAGTACCTGAATGAATTAAATACATTGTAAGAACTTGTATATATCATGTTCTACACAAAATCATGAAGACATTTAAACTTCTTGAGGAAGAAGTCTTATAAAAGTTTCAATAATAATTCAACTGATTTTGGATGTCGCATACAAATTTGTATGGTGCTGCCTCTTCTCATTTTAATGTTGACAATTTGGAGGAATCCATTTCCAGAATTCTTATCCGAGGTGAAGTTTCGAATGTTGATGATGGTGATCTCTTGAGTTGACAATAATGTCTTAGGAATTGATGACTGTCACTTGGGTCTGCCGGGTTCTCGAATTTTTCGGGTGGTCATTCCTCCTCCTTCTGATACTCAAAAGGACTTTTATTTTAAATCCACATTGGCGTTGAAGATTCAGACATTGACTCTACAGTTAGGTTGACAGAAAATGCTCTTCAGAAGTAGAGCATTATTTCAGCTGTCTGATACTAATTCTCAAGCTCTTAATGTCACAGGTGAGTCTCGAACCCGAGACCTTGAGGGGAACACACCTTCAAAACCCAAGCCTTCCACCACTGCGCCACCGTTAGGGACGTATGGCGGGCTAAAAGGGATAATTAACTTTGTTCCAATAATAACAAGTGATAATTGAGTGGTGCTCACGATTAATGGGTTAGGTGCTACCCAAATGATTGTATTGAAGATCACAATTTGTGACATCTCTTGATTTGGCTGGTTGTGGTATCCTAAACTCCTTGTTAGCCAATTGGTGCTGATGAAATTTGGTCTTTCTGCAAGTGTGTCCTTGTTAGAAGTAGTTGGTGTTTTACTTTGGAATGATGTTGCATCTTTAGCTGGAGATTGTTTTGAGGCAGCAAAGTGGCTTTGGTTGTTTGGCCTTCAGTTTTTATTTTGTTTGAGAATTGTGTACTGGGATGCTTTTTTGTCATTGCTTTTTCATATTCTGAATCTTTTTCATTTCTTGATAAAAAAAAAATCCTAACAACATGAGAATTGCAAATGCAATGTACTTACTGGAAATGTGACTCCATCCCCTTTGCACATTCCAAATGTATTGTATGGCCACAAGGTAAAACACTGATGTCTTTTGTTGTGTCAAATAGGAACTGCATCCAAGAATCCCAACTTATCAAATCAAGAAATGTTAAACCAATAGATAGAGATATTCACATAAGATAGTAGTTGTGCATTGATTCTTCTTTACCTCAAAGCAAACAGGGCAGCTATGATGCATTGCTCTTTCGATGCAACGATGTCCGTCTTTCATTAATATGGAATAGCAACATCCTGTGACCAACATTACAAAAATGAAAAATTAAGGCCCCGTTTGATAACCATTTGAATTTTTGAAATTGAAGCTTATTTTTACTCAAGTTTCCTACAATGTGCTTCATCTTTCCTACAATGTATCCATCTTTTCTTGACATCTTTTCCTGACAAGGTAGGTAAATGCTAACCAAATTTCAAATACAAAAACAAACTTTTGAAAACTACTTTTTTCCCCTCAAAATTTTAGTTTCTTAAAATATAGGTAAGATGTAGATACCCAAGTAAGAAAAAACCTATGATAAGATGGTTGTTGTAGGCTTAAATTTCAAAAATAAAAAACTAAAAACAAAATTGTAATCAAACGGAGCCTTAGTTCTTAACTAGTTTCTTCTTGTTTCAGGTTAGAGTTTGAGCTTTGTCTCTCACTCACCACATGTCTTACAGTGGAAGAAGTTTTCCTTGCCCCCAGTCCTGCAAGATTGAATTAAGATAAACATACTAAATAACCATAACCAAAATATTACCTAAAAAAAAAACAAGTCCTTGAATCTAAGCACATTTAACAAAACTTATACCTGCAGATTCCACATTCATCACAGTGGTATTGATTCTTTGAAACCTGGAAAGAGAACAAAGCTGAAGCAATTAGAAACCAAACACAGCAACAGAAAGTGATAGGACTATGTTCTTCAACAGGTTAAAATTTCAGCACAAACTTGAGGCCCCGTTTGATAACTATTTAGTTTTTTGTTTATGATTTTTGAAATTTAAGCCTATAACAATTATCTTACCATATGTTTTTTCTTACTTGAATATCTACCTCTCACCTATATTTGTAGAAACCAAACCAAAATTTGAAAAAAAAGAAAAAAAGTAGCTTCAAAAGTTTGATTTTGTTTTTAAAAGTTGGTTAGTATTCACCTACTTTCTTAAGGAAAAATGGATATATTGTAGGAATGGTGGAACACATCGTAGAAAATTTGAGTGAGAATAGACTTAAATTTCAAAAACCCAAAATAAAAAACCAAATAATTATCAAACGGGTCTGAAATACTATCTATCTATGCTTGATAACTAACTCACATCATCATCAAAGAATTTGCATATGTTGCAGAAGTACTTCCCAAAACAGACTCCACAGTTAATGCAGTAATGTTGAACCTGCTTGAAAAAAAAAAAAAAAAAAAAAAAGTACTCAACAAGTTATATACCCATTTAAAGTGTTTATTAGTAAGCTTAAATTACAGTGCCATTCTCAAGGAACTCACATCTTGTTCTGTATCACATAAGGAACAGATAACCTGCAAGGTGTAATAACACAACATACAGTTACTGTTAGTGAGGAGAAAAGAGGAAACCAACACTTAATTATTTTCTAAATTGATGGAATTACTTTATGACTTTATGCAAAAGGCACAAAAACACTCAAGAGGAACTATGCACAACTGATGAAACTTTGTACTTTTACTTTTTTAAAAAAGTATTAGGTTTGCTTCAGAATTAAGTTATGGTTTTATGGAAATACCATCCAGATTAAGTCTTGTTCAAGCTTTTCCAAAAGTTCAATAATGCCAATTCCACCCCCTCCCCCCATGATAAAAAAGTCACCTTTTCGAGTTCCTCCAATTTAGATCAATTAAAAGATCTTCACTTAAAATTTCTAAGAATCTATCTGTAGATATAATTAAATTTATCATAATCCACAAGAATTAAAAGCATTTGGATTGATTTGTGGTTTAATACAATTAAACATAGAAGGTTCGTAACTGAGGGCATTTCTCAAATCTCTACGCCCACTAATGAGGAGAATATTGGTTTATATAATTAAATTCACTCCAACTCATCATATTAAATTTTTTGGTTGATTCGTGATTTAATACAATCCTACCCGATCAAATCTAGAGCTGGTGTCTAGTGAAAATCTCATCAGCTATGATTACCAGGAAGAAGAAGAAGAAGAAAGAAACTATCAGAATACAGACCTTTTGAACTTGATGGCGAGGAACATCATGTGAATCAACAGTTTCCAATTCAAGGGAGTTCTGATAAAAACAAAAGAACAAATAAACAATAAAATTACCCAAAACTAGTTCAATACAACGAACATTAATAAGGTAAAGAATTAAAACCTTAGCTTCATTGTGGCAATGCCTACAATCAAAGATCTCATCGCAACAGGGTGCTCTAATTTTACATCTCCTTCGATAATGCGAGCACCTAAACCAAAAATTAATCAAAACCCAGTTCCAAACTCAAACTTAGATCCATATTCTTTGAATCAAACTTTAAAAAAAAAAAAAAAAAAAAAAAAACATACCCAATATTCCCAGATTCACGATCCGCCGCATCTGTACTTTCTAAGAACAAAATTCGAGTGTCCATTACACTGGCAAACTAAAAGAATACTGTTGATGCCGAAATTTGGTTTTCGAGTGGTCTGGCCTCGAACAGCCTGGATTCTAATTTGTTGGCACTAATTTTCTCTATAACAAACACAAAAACAGCACTTTCTTGGTTACAAAGATTTGCACTGAGAGTTGAGTTTGAGTGGGGGTTTAAACTTTAAACTGTCATTGAGGGTATTTTCGGGATTTAGTTCTGCGCCACTCAGAACGATGAAAACAAGGTTCCAACTGTTTCAGAGGGTATTTTGGGGATTTCCATTAGTGGTATAAAAACGCAAATTTCCACGCGCCACTCGAAGCAAAAGGTGTGGTTTAAGTCTCATTTCCGGCAAAATGTCAGCGTGAAGGACACGCGCGGCTGAGAAGCGAGTGGGGTTAGCTGGATGAGTACGCCGGCGGGTTTGGAGAAACAGGTGGCGACCGTTGAAACGCGCGGCAAAATTGGTGTTTTTCTGACAGACAGTTACGTGGATAGGAATCTAACTAATTGCTGACTAGATTTCCACCTTATCCAACAACGAAACGGAACGGAACTAGACGGGAAGAATGTCGGTCTGTTTGAAATCGTATAAACAAAAAAGTCAAAGACTCGTCGAGATTTGACTCTTTGCTGATGTGGCCTCCTCCCATTCATTACAACTAAAAACTCCAAATTTTTCGCGTCCTCTCCCATTCTATTTCAACTCTCTTACATATATCAACGGCCAACGCTGCACTCAGGGGCAGATCCAGGATTAAAGGTTTAGGGGGCCAAAAATTATTTTTTATAAATATTATATTTAAATGTCAAATGTTGATTTACTGTTCTATGAATATATGATTACATATATAGATAAAATCCTTTTGATTAAATATTAATGAAACATAAAGCATTATAGTCAACAAAAAGAGGGAAGTGTTTTACCCAAGATGCAAATACATTGATATAATAAAAATAGTTGTAGTTAAAAAATTTATCTTCATGTCTTTAAAAAAAAAAAGTTACCTTGAAAACTCACTCTCTTTTTTTTAGATTATAACAATTAGAAATAAGGAAGATTCGAACCCAAGACTTTAAGATTATTAGGTGTATAGTAATGTCGATTGAGTTTAGGATAGATTTAACCATGATATTCATAATATTTTGTTAATATATTTTCCAAAAATATATATAGTTTATCATTTAAATATGAAATTTGTACTAGATAGTCAATTTTACAAAATAATTACAGATTTAGGCAAATTTGAAAAAAATTGCATTCACGGTCAAATATACCATATAAAAATACTCATTATACTGTATTATGTATAGTTATTC
Organism: Sicyos baderoa; assembly: GCA_037832685.1. Taxonomy (NCBI): domain Eukaryota; kingdom Viridiplantae; phylum Streptophyta; class Magnoliopsida; order Cucurbitales; family Cucurbitaceae; genus Sicyos; species Sicyos baderoa. The sequence goes on from JBBMEF010000003.1 coordinate 7,984,603, forward strand.
AGTATAAAAAATATTACTTTATACCGTATATTTAACTATGATTGCTAAATTTTTTAAAATTTGCCTAGTATTATAAATATTTTATTAATTTGGTCTATTCCTCCAAAAATCCCTTAAAATATTTTTAAGAGTAGTTTAGGTACAATTGGTCTTCAACCATGGACAAATGAAATCTTAGGGGGCCAATTCCACTTAACCATAAACAGTTTTGATAGTTATTTGCGAATTGTATAGATTATATACATAAATCAAAATATTTTTTTTTGGGGGGGGGGGGGGCATGGCCACCCCTAGTCTCCACTACGGTCCGCCCCTGTACTATATCTAGATGAAAGGAATTATAAGATCTCATACTATTAAAGACGAAAAAATATCACATTTTATATTGTATCGTTGATATCGAATTTTGGCTTTCCACAATCTATTGTGATTTTGTATGGTTATCGGAAATGTTGCACATGCAATAAGCATAAAAAGGATATGAACGTTGGTGTGATACGAGTCACGTGATCTCTCGATGCTTATAAGTCAGTTTATGATAAAGAAAAATAGCATAGTTTGGGGATCTGAATTAGCTAATTAACCTATGTTATAGAGGTCGAAAGTAACTATTTCATGCCCTTCCTTCTTCACGAGCGGGAGAAACATCAATAACTCCACGACTTTTGCTCGAAGAGAAGGTGGGTAGTTGCTACGTAAAAGGTGAATGGGTCAGAGTCATACCCTCTTTGAAAAAGCTACATCCTTAATAAAAATTCCTGCATTATTTTTTTGAGATTAAATTTCATATTTGCATGATATCGTTTTCGAAAGAAAAAAAATGAGATAAAAAGAGTTGACTGTATTGTTGTTGGTAGACAACACATAAAATTGGAGCACGGAACGAAACCGTAACACTTAGGGCCAGTTTGGCCCATGGACATGAGAGAGAACGGAAAGGGTTATATCTCTTCCCATTATTTGTAGCATCGACTTCTATAAGTCCACACAACTCCTACTCAACTCCATGTGTGGGCCCTACGTTTTTATTTAAATATTAATATATTAAAAAACTACTCAATATCTATCTTTTTTATTTAAATAAAAACTTCACTAAATCTCTTTCCATTCCATCAAACATAACTTTATTATTAAAAAAATATTAAATATCCATTTTTTTATTTAAATAAAAACTTTGATCATTTTCTTTACATCCTATCAAACATAACTTTATTATCACTTTTCTTTTCTTTCCTTCCCCTAAATATAAATTTATTCTCATTTATCTTCTCTTCTTATCCCATCACAACCTAACTCATCAATTCAAAACCAAACATGCTGAGGATAATGCTTAAATGGTCGGGTTTTCAAATCCCATCAACATCGCACGTGAGAACAGCCGATATGGGCCTTGCAAAAGCAGGCTTCTCAAATGGGCCGGAGTAGAGCTCGTTTGGGCTTAGTTGATAAAAGCGGCCTAATTCACGGCCCAGTTAATAAACAATTTTGAAGGCGGCGGGGGTTTAAAGAACCAATTAAAGTGGTGACTCAGCAAATTGACGACGCCGCATTGGCTTATGACACGTGGAGACGTATGCCAGAGATGTGTTCCCACGTGGTAGTTGTGTGTCAAACACAATTTATTAAGTTAATGAATGCATAATTAAACTTCACAACAATCTTAACATTAATCGACAGGAATTTGTAATGTTTAAAACAAAAAAAGAAAATGGAAATGGGTTTTCCGCCGAAATTTTATGGGCCGGCGGCTAATACAAGCCCAGAATGATCAAACTCATACCTATCTATCAAATATCAATTTCATCGTTAAGGTAAAACCCACAATTTCTTTTATATTTTTTAGTTCAACAAAATTTTAAGTGATGATTTAAATTTGTAATCTTTCAATTATGGAATAATTTAAAATCCTAGATATTAAATTGTGAATTTTTGTTGTCTTTATATTCTTAATTTATTAATTATTTTTATGCCAATATTAATTATTTGCTAGTCTATTTAACAAAATTAATTTTTTAATAGTTCTTTATTTTTGTTTATTTCTATTTTAAATGCATAGAAAGTAATTGGATATTGACTCTAATATTAGTCGTAACAAATTTTAAAAGTCAAATTAATAATATTTTTTGGCTCGATGTAATGTTAGTCGCAATAAATTTTAAAATTTCAAACTAATATTATATAAATAATTGATGATAAAAAACTCAAAATTTTAAATAAATCATAAAGCTACAAATACACTCTAAATTCTATTGGTTTTTTTTGAAATCACCTAAATTCTAGTGTTGATATGAAATAATTATACACAATAAATTTGAATTTGAAAGTAATATGTGGGTCATAAAGAATTTATTTTTCACCCACAGACTTACGTTAAATTCAAATATTTAAATCCTAAAATTAGTTGCATAGTTCAAGATAGAAATTAATGTCAAGCAAAATAATGATAAATTATCCTTACATAAATGGACAAATTCCTAGGTGAACTTACCCATTTGAGTTTTTAAATTGATATAATTAATACAGATTTAATCTTTTTTTCGCCTTTGAAAGTTAATTATGATTATAAATTTTAAATTTACAAAGCTTATTTTATCAATTTTTAACTCTTTATTTTATCAAATTTTTATTATGACAGACAACATTATATACATTAAATTTTTTAATATCGAATCAACAAAAACAGTAGTTCAACGGTATCAGTGTACACTAAATAATCAAGTCTTGAGTTAATGACCTTTATTCCTTGCATCTCAAGCCATTCCATTCCATTAAGAAAAAAAAAAACAAAGTTGGCTAACTAATGATTCGTTTGATAACCATTTAATTTTTTGTTTTTTGTTTTTGAAATTTAAGCATATTCTCACTCAAATTTTCTACTATGTGTTCTACTCTTCCTACCATATAACCATATTTACTTAAGAAAGTAAGAGAACACTAACCAACAAAAAAAAAAAAAAAAAAAAAAAAAAAAGAAACTTTCAAAAGTTTGCTTTTGTTTTTAAAAGTGGGTTAGTATTTTCCTAATTTCTTAAGTAAATATGGATATATGGTAGGAATGGTGGAATATATTCTAGGAAATTTGAGTGAAAATAAGCTTAAATTTCAAAAACAAAAAACAAAAAACTAAGGCCCCTTTTGATAACCATTTGGTTTATTGTTTTTGATTTTTCAAATTTAAACCTATTTTCTCTCAAATTTCCTACAATTTGTTTCATCATTTCTACCATGTATACATCTTTCCTTGAGAAAATAGGGGAAGACCAACCAACTTTTAAAAACAAAAAAAAATAGCTTCCCAAAGTTTGTTTTAGTTTTTAAGAGTTGGTTAATATTCTCCTACTTTCTTAAAGAAAGATGGATACATGGTAGAAAGGATGGAGCACATTGTAGAAAATTTGTGAAAGAAAAGACTTAAATTTGAAAAACAAAAAACAAGAAACCAAATGATTATCAAACCGGACCTAAATGGTTATCAAACGGGGCCCTAAGTAAGCTGATCATAAATGTAGACTTTTAGGGCACATTTGGCCTATAGACAAAAGATGAGTTAGGAAGAAATGTGGGTCAATTTTATGTTTGCCCCATGGACTTTCATAAGTCCATCAAACTCCACGTGTGGGTCCCACATTTTAATTTAAATATTAAAATATTAAAAAACTACTCAATATCTATTTTTTTATTTAAATAAAAATTTTCAACAATTATATTCCCATCATATAAAACATAATTTTATTATCTATTAAATATCAATTTTTTTATTTAAATAAAAACTTCAAACATTCTCTTTCCATCACATCAAACGTATCTATCTTTCCCTCCGAACATAAATTTATTCTCTCTTATCTTCTCTCATCCCAACCTTTCCCTTCAAAGCCAAACATGCCCTTAAACTTTTAGACTTTGATAAATTCATTGAAAAAAAAACTCATATATACTATTAAAATAATTAGCCAAAAACCAACCCATCGTTGAAGCACGCCATTTCAATATTTATAAAATTTGATCCACAAACAATAGTCATCCCTCCCCTAGATCAGACCTTCTCAAGAACAAATTACACCAATTATAATATTATTCCACGATTTCCCTCTTACAAAATTGCATCAAATTTAATAGTTCATAGTAAAATGATCAAAGCTAAGTTGACCTTTAGTTAACAACTAAATTATGTATATCTTTGAAGATGAAAAAGAGTTGAAATTCATTTAACCTTATGTCATTGTAGATCGAATCAGTGGATTTAATTTATAATATGCTATTAAACTAATCAAAATATATATGACTGGTTGGAAAGGTGCATGTCCCTCTTAAAATATTAAACATGTTTCCCAAACAAAATTAAACATGCTTGTAAGTTATATCAAACCAATCAAACCATTTAATTGTTTTTACAGGCAGAGATTCCCTATGTTTTTTCATAAAAATCTTGTTTATAAGTTGGCCCTTTAATCACTTTTTGTGATCCATATATCATTTGCTCATTCAAAAAACTTTAGAATTCAAGTTTGAAATCACTCAAATGATTGATATGGAGCAAGTTGGGAAGCACTTCATGATGAACATCAATGACTTTGAGCTCCAAGATTTCTTCCATGGTGACAATTTCGATCAATATATCAATCCTATTCGCGGAGAGCACGAAAATTCAATCATCAACTTTGATCTTGATTACATGAGCGGTTGCTTGGTTGAGAATCGTCTTGATCCAAGTCCCGAATACATGTTAGATTCCAATCTCGTCATGAATTCTGATCCTAATTCATTGTTTAGTACATTGGAGAGTTTCAATAGTATCATGAAAGAAGTTGGAAATGAAGACGAAGACGAAGACGAAGACGACACGTCCGTAGAGAACTCTTCCATTGCAATGACAACAAAGAAACCAAAGGTCGATAGAACAAGAACTTTAATTTCCGAGCAAAGGAGAAGGGGAAGGATGAAGGAGAAGCTTTACGCATTGCGTTCGTTGGTTCCAAATATAACTAAGGTATGAATAAACAATACCTACATAATACAACAATCTTTTTTTCTTTTTCTCAAATTGGGGGAGGGAAGACTACAAACTCTAAATATATGACACTACTGCTTTTAAACGATATCAGAACAAAATAATCGATACCTCACCAACTCATTCAGTTACAACCATTAATATTCGTTTATAAGTCATCCATTTGAAATGACTTTTTAAGTGCTTCAGAAAAAAGTATCTAGAAGCAGTTAATAAGTCATTTCAAACAAGTTCGATAACACGACGATTATACATTTCTCGAACTCGCGCTAATCGAACATAGTTTTTGAATGCATCATATACAAAAAGAACAGATGGACAAGGCTTCCATTGTAGGGGATGCAGTTCTATATGTGAAAGAGCTTCAAATGCAGGCCAAGAAGCTCAAAGCAGACATATCAAATTTGGAATCCTCCATTAACGAAACACAATCAAACCATCGCCAAACTGATCGAACCCACAAGAAGATTCAAAGTTCACATTCAAACCAATTCATTCCCACCAAAATAATTCAGGTACATTTTCAATTTGTAATTAATTAAGAAAATTTCATGTTCTGTAATGAAGTTCTAAACTGCTAATTAATCTGCAATTTGGGAATTTTTTTTTTTTTAGCTGGATGTGTTTCAAGTGGAGGAAAAAGGGTTTTATTTGAGGCTTGTTTGCAAGATGGGTGAAAGTGTGGCAATGTCTCTTTACAAGGTTCTTGAATCCCTTACCAGTTTCAATATTCAAAGCTCCAACTTGGCCTCTGCTTCTGATACATTCATCCTCACTGCTACAATTAATGTAATTACTTTCTTGGGATTTTTTTTTTTTTTTCTTTTGAGATTACAAGAAATAGGGGTGGGAGATTCGAGCTCATGACCTCTTGGTCATTAGGTGTACACTAATGCCGCTGAATAACTGCTCTCGTTGGCCTTTCTTGGGATTTTTAAGGTGGGGTTTTTTTTGGTTCTTTCTCATTAATCTAATGGTTTGAAAATACGGTATTTTTGCAGGTGAGGGATTATAATATGGACATGGACCTTCCAAATCTGAAGCTTTGGCTTACTGGGGCACTTCTTAACCATGGATTTGAATTTTAATTGCATCTTAATCTCTCTCTGTTTAACCCTGTTTAAAACAATACAAAGATTGTAATTATTTTAAAGAGCAGCTTTGAATTGATATGAAATGGGGGGAGTTTTTTTTCTCTTTTAACTATTTGGAAAAAATTCGAATTCATGATCTCTTGATAGTATGTATATATTTTGTCTCGATAAATACTTGACTCTATCTTTTATCAGAGATTTTAAGATTTTCCTCAATATCTACTCACCCAATCTTAAACTACTGCATGAATGATTTGTGCCACAAATCAAGATTTAAAAATTAAATTTAATATTAATGAATAATAAATGAATTCACTTTTATTTTCAATTATTATCTATTTATTTATCCATAAAAGCTTTAAACTCTAGGTTGTTTAATGAAAACTCGAATAGTATGTGGAGACCATTCAGAATCTCTATATTTACATTTTACACTTGCACATTACAAATTCACAAACAAAATAATCCTTGCATAATCAAAGTAATACAGAGCTAAACTTACCAACTCCAAACTACAAAAGAAATCAAATTTATGAAATATACAACCAGCCAGAGTAACCTTTGAAATGAGTATGGAAACTTTAAGATCTAAATTAGAAGACTTGATAAGAACATCTTATTCCAAACACACTATACTCTGAATTGTTTTGTTTGATTCGAACTCGTAGATACAATATGCAGTGAGGGGGGGAAAGCTGACCAGCTTTCATAAAGTATTCAAGCATCTTTGTGCAGAATGGGGGAGTTTTTGATGAACATGGGTGCACTGCACCGCACTGGGGATATAAAAGTGCATTATTTTGGAGTAGGATTCTGGGGAATGGTCCAGCTTCGAGTTTGTTCAGTTCTGAAACAAGAAAGTGAACACATTGTAAACCGATCCTTACCAGTTCTACATTTGTATAATCCATCACTAAATTTTATCCCACAACTCCAATCCTCTCCTTGTTACTCTGTCAATGATCAACTTCTACATTCTCTGGTATAGCAAAGTAGATTGATGGGCCAATCCAAAATCCTCCCTGCAATTCAAACATGATTTATGATGATAATGTACATAGACCAGAAATATTACGTTATCTAAGAAATTTGAATTACATGATTGGAACAAGAACACAAAAGCAATCGGAGAATTCAAGCGATATGGATTTGCAAGATTGTCTTTAATGTTCTTCTTTAATAGCAATGGCTAGCAATTGTGCTTTTACGGAAAACCTTTGTTGTGATTGAACAACATGCAAGGAATTTTTTTTTATAGGAAATGAAAACCTTGATTGGTGAATGATAAGTTACAGTCCTATCGGGAACATTATAAAAAACTATGCCATTGGGATATTAGCGTGAATAGGTCATAGTTATAAAAAGGTGGAATAAAATGACACCAAAATAAAGTATAGTAAAGCAAATCATCAATCATGGCCCTATAAGTTTTGGATTTGCCATCGAGGTTGAACATTCTATTGTTACGCTTCTTCCACCATGTCCAGAAAAATGCATAAATGATGTTGGTCCATAAAATCTCCTTGTCCCCCTTGAAATGATGACCCATAAGAATAAGCTCGATGAGAGATTTCAAACTTGCCGGCAAAGGAGTTGCCCAGTTGAAAGCTTCTAAAATATAAGACCAAAAAGATACCGCTTTTGTAATTTATCATTAGTGTTAACTGTTAATAGCCTCTTTACAAAGCTCCCACACAAAGAACTTAACTTTCTTTGGTTGTGACCCTTTCCAAAGCTTATAATAGAGATCCCGATCCATCCCAGAATCATCAGATCACTACCCCCACACAAAGAACAACATGCAAGGAATCAATGAAAGATGTTTTTGTTTCTTATTAAAAAAAAAACATAAGGTAGGGAATCAGTTTCTTCAATGTTGTCCAATATAGCTAATTTAAGGGTTTGTTTGTTCTATTCTTTGTCCACCGCCTTAAAATCTTTGTCACCAATACTGGGTCATTGGAAAAAGTGCCTTGTGTAGAAGCCACATGTGAAATCTAAGAGGACTGGGTCCCCATTTGTTTACACCCATTGATGTAGGACTAATCACGTCTTTTGGTATGAGCATCCAAAAATGTTGGTGAAAATCAGTGTTGATTAAGAACCTATCAAATCGAGATAGAGTGGGTGGAGACCGAAAATCCGACTATGAATACAATCCATTCGTTAACGGGAGATCTATCAATTCAGACTCTGATAAATTTGTAGAAGAGATCATATCAGCAATGAGTCTATTGCAAGCTGTTCTCCATGAGTCCATCTAATTGTGCTAAAGTCACCTCCTAAGACCCAAACTCCTTTACACATGTCAGCCAAAAACTTGAGCTCCTCCCAAAATATTTCCAATAAGAACAGGAGCCAATCACCATAAATACAAAAAAAAAAGAAAAAAAAAAGTAAAAAAAAAATTGCAATACCTGGAAACAACTAGATGTCTTCTGGTCATCCAGTCTGGAGAAGAAGCCCATTGTCACCGGGTATTCGATATATCATAATGATAAGTGATAACCCACTAAAGAGAAGTATCCACATCCAGGTAGACAACTCACAGTTTTACATCTGCAGTCATCGCTTGAAACAACTGTTGATGAAAATCACAAGAAATCCCTACGTAAGAAAAGCTTAAGTCATGCAACTCTAGTCAAGTAAACTATTTCCAAGGTGTAAGGATACAACCTTTCAATTCAGTAATATTTCTTGGAAATAAAGTTTTTTTTTTTTTTTTTTTTTAAATATATATATATATGAATGTCTAGACCAGCTTGCACACACCTTGACTATTGTAACGAGACATACCGCTTGACTCTACAACATTTGTATGTCAAGGAAACTCGTAGGAAATTAATTTCTAGCTAGGTGGCCATCATGGATTGAACTCATCACCTCTTACTTCCTCAAAACCCTCTTGACCACTAAGTCACTTCATCATAGTTTTCTCAGAAAGAAAGTTACAATCTCTAATAAGAACTTTCTCAGTACCTCCCTCCCTCTAGAGAATACGTAAAACTAACTGGGAAGAATGTTTCTTCCTAACAAACTATATAAACGAAAGTACAAAAAACAATTATGCTCTCCTGTAATATTACTATCTTGCCCCTACATATTATTACTAACTTTCCCCTTATTCTTCCTCAGGTACACATGATGTATTGGTGGAGCCAGGGAAAGGGGTCTAAAAAGTTACATGATTCTAACGAAACTAGTTAACAAAAAATATACAATTGCTATGAAAACTCGTCTTACCAGGACTTGGTGAAGTTGGTAACAAATGTGCATCCCTTTCTGATTGAATGGTTGAAACCCTTCAAAGATGCAGGTAACACAGATCAAGTTCCCAATGTTGAAAATTTAGATTATGTTTGAGATCCCTCATCCACACTACCAGACTTTGACAGGAGCTGCAATGTTGTGCCTCCAATGATCCATGCAGTAGCTTCAGGTTGATGTTGAAGAGGGTTAAGAGGGTGAAGACTTCCATCCTCCAGTTGCACACCATAAACAAATGGAAGCCTAAGTGTCAGAAAACTCTCGGGGGGCAAGATCACTTGACATCCGAGTGGGAATTGCAGTTTCTGCTGTCGTCCAGGAACAGAAGGGGGCAGGCAAGACTCCTGCAAGTAGAAGATCAGTCAAAGGTGTAGTTACATTGCACCACGCATCTCCATAACAACAGCAGTACCATAGTGGATGAGGGCATGAAGCATGTGAAAATCAAATTTTGATCAGGCTTGACTAAGGAAAACAAATAATTTTGTTTTTTTTTTTTTACCTCAACCACGGGATGGATTACTTGTACTAAGAATTATGTATTTTTTTTCTTTTCTGTCCATCCCAACTAGAGAGTCTTACTACAATCTCCTTGGTTTAGTTACTTTTTTTTTTTTTTGAGATTACAACAATTGGGGGTAGGGGGATTCGAACTCATAACCTTTGATCATTGGGCATGTACTAATGCCGTTAAGCAACTACTCATGTGATATGATCCAGGATCTAGATCATATCGAAAGTAAACTATTATAAAGATAAATAACGATAAAGTCCCAAGAACCAG
>JBBMEF010000003.1:7994855-8005405 GCA_037832685.1 Sicyos baderoa
AAGTGATTGAATAGAGCAATCAATCATTTTTGTGCTACAAATGAATAAGTTTGAAAATTGTGCTATACATGAAATTAATTTTTTTTTTTTTGTAATATACATGCAAAATCTCCTATAAACTATGTTGAATTGTCAATGAAAAATATTATATTAATTTCAATAAAAATTGAAAACACATAACAAATATATATTAGAATAAAAAAATTAAAAAATAAATAATTGCACAACCTAAATTAAAAAATATATAAGTTAAGTTAAATTGTCCAAATATATATAGGATTGGATGGGTGGATTCACCCACTAATTTTTTTTTAAGTAAAAAAACAAAAAATCTCTTTAACTCAATTCAATCCCACTTATCGCAGGTACATCCACAAACCTTAGCGGATGAACAAAATATTATAACAGAAAATTAATTAAAGAGTTTGCACCTTTGCAAAAAAAGTTTATTATCCTTGCCTACGTTGTTATTAGAGACATAAATTCCAACTTCATTGTACTCGGTGTATTTTGTTAGGCTATATAGTATAAATTCCAACTTCATGACTAAGGCAAATCGTATTATAAATTTAATTCATGATAATTTATTTAACATTTTATCATTTTTTATAATAGAATTAAATAATTATTTCGTGAAAATAATCCAGATTTAATTGGACTATAATTTATTTGGCCTAGTGGATTGATTGGGCGTGTCACGGCCCAATTAATAAACAAGCAAAACGACTAACCACACCTAAGCTGAAAGTTGTGGGAGTTTAAGAATTAATTAAAGTGGTGACTCAGCAAATTGACAATAGATCATTGGCTCATGGCACGTGGAGACACATCCCAGAAACGCTATTTCCACGTGGGAGTTGTGAGTCAATCACAATTAATTCAGTTAATCAATTTATAAATAAACTTACGCAACAATCTTCTCATTAACGACACGAGTTTTTGTTTAAAAATAATCATAGTTTTGTTTTTGTAAAAAGAAAAGGAAAAAAACGACAAATTTATTATTTTTAAAACAAGAAATAGAAGCCCGGAGTGATGTAGGGATGATGAAATGAAACCCATAACGATCCACCAATTTCAATATAGTGTTAATTCATTTTAATAGTTAATTACTTCTTTTATAATATATATGTTGACGTTGAAAATATAGTTTATTTACGAGCTGATAATTTCGGAAATAATGTCTATTATAATTAAGAAGTTTGTTGTTTGGAGCCTATTTACTTGAAACTAAGCTGTATTTAAATAAATAAATAATATGTGAGGAAGAAGTTTTTTTTTTTTTTTTTTTTTTTTTTTTTTTTTTTTTTTTAAGATAAGTTGAGGGAAAAGATATTACAAATACCGATTTCAAGGATCGAATACGTAACCATGAAGTGAAAATAGATTTTTAACACCAAACCAGATAATCAATTATGTCATCAACCCATTCGGTATGTGAGAAAGAAGATTTAAATACTTCTTAGTTAAAAATATACAATTTATAACAATGGATTTTTTTTTGAAGCTAGTGACAATGGAAGTTAAATTAATGTGATATTTATGTGTCTATTTTTAGTTTAATAGTGGTGTAAAGTTCTTTTAAAAAAAAAAAAAAAAATAGTGGTGTAAAGTTGTGAGACTTATAATATTCTAAATTGTATAACCAAGGTATTAAATATTCAAATTATGTTTAAACATGAATATTTGGTAGTCCAACGGTTAAGATAATTATCTTCTAAGCAACAAACTCGAGTTTGACTCCTAACAAATGCATTCATTTTCAATTCAATATGTTTAAATGGAACTAATGTCATATTGTCAAAAAGAATAGAGTTCTATATGACTTAATGATCAATAAATTTTGAATTTTAATTTCTTCACCCTACTCTGGTTTAATTCAAAACGAAAAAAATATATAACCTAACTAAGTTTATATATATATATATGGTAATTTGGAGCTACTCTCTTCTAAAACGTGGGATCACCACTAACTCATCTCTTAAGTGTGGATCTCGAGCGAAGTATTCAAAGTCAAAATTCAAGTTTTCTATTGGGATAAACTCATACTATAAATTTAGACTTCTAAAGTTTTAGACTAATTTGATAAACTCATACTATAAATATAATTAGCCAAACAACAACATATGACTGAAGCACGCCATTTAAAAAAACAAATATTAACAAAAACAAAAATTATATCACTTTTGATTAATTTCATCCACCAACAGAAGTCATACCTTCCCCAGATTAGACCTCTCCAAGAACAAATCACACCAATTAAATATTCATGATTCCTCTCTTTAAAAATGCCCACAAATTTATAATTCCACACAGTTAATTAATAACACAACCATACATTTAGAGACACAAAAAAGCTAGGTTGACCTTTAGTTAACAACTTAATTAAGTATATCTTTGAAGATGGATTAGAGTTGATATCCATTTAACCTTATGTCATTATAGATCTAATCAGTGATTTTAATTTTTTTTTTTTTTTGAAACCTGTGATTTAAAAATTAAATATTGCTAATCAAGTAATCAGCACGGATTCATATGATTGGTTGAAAAAAATGCATGTCTATCTTAAAATAATAACTTATTCACAATCAAAATTAATCTTTTTTTTTTTGAGATTACAACAAATAGGGGTGGGGGAGACTTGAACTCAAGACCTCTAGGTCATTAGGTATACATTAATGCTGATTGAGCTACCGCTCGATTGGCAAAAATTAAACATTATTGTAAGTTATATTTAACCAATCAAATGCTGAATATAGTTTAAATTGTTTTTTCACACACAAATATTCCCTTTTTTTTTCATGTTTATAAGTTAGCCCTTTAATAATCTTATCCAAACCATCTATCATTTTCCCGTTTGAAAAAACACACTTGAATTTGCCTTAATGTTTGATATGGAGCAAGCTGTGAATCATTCAATGATGAGCATCAATGACTTCGAGCTCCAAGATTTCATCCATGGCGACAACTTCGATCAATATGTCAATCTCATTCGAGGAGAGAACGAAAATTCGATATTTAACTTTGATCTAGATTTCGTGAATGGTATCTTAGTCGACAATCATCTCGATCCGAGTCTCGAATACATGCTAGATTCCAACATCGTCACGAATTCTGATCCTAGTTTGTTGTTTAGTACATTGGAGAGTTTCAATAGTGTCATGAAAGAAGTTGAAAATGAAGAAGACGAAGACAAAACGTCTGTAGAGAACTCTTCGGTCACCATGACGACAACGAAGAAACCAAAACTCGATAGATCACGAACTCTGATTTCGGAGCGAAGGAGAAGGGGAAGAATGAAGGAAAAGCTTTATGCATTGCGTTCATTGGTTCCAAATATAACTAAGGTATAAAACACTAATGCTCACATTCATATAAATACTACATTTAATCTTCACTAAAAAAAAACAACTTGACGAGCGTGTTTGTATTAAATAGTGTAGATATCCATCTTAAAACCAATTGATAATGAGAGGAATAGTCCATCTAACAGTTTTGAATAACTTTTGAAATAAGTTCGATATCGCACGACCTCGACCTCGAGCTCATGCTAATTTTATGCAAAAATGCAGATGGATAAGGCTTCTATTGTAGGGGATGCAGTGCAATATGTGAAAGAGCTTCAAATGCAGGCCAAAAAGCTGAAAGCAGAGATATCAGTTTTGGAATCCTCCATCAAAGAATCACAAATACATCATCAAACAGATCAAACCCACAAGAAGATTCAAGCTTCACATTCAAACCAGTGCAAAATAATTCAGGTACATTTTCATCTAATTTTGTAACTGTAAGGAATTTCATGTCCTGTAATGAAGTTGATTTAAAAGCTTTGTGTTTGTGTTTAGCTGGATGTGTTTCAAGTGGAGGAAAGAGGGTTTTATTTGAGGCTTGTTTGCAAGATGGGAGAAAAAGCAGCCATGGCTCTTTACAAGGTTCTTGAATCTCTTACCAGCTTCAATATTCAAACCTCCAACTTGGCCTCTGCTTCTGACAGATTCATTCTCTCTGCTACAATTAATGTAATTACTTTCTTATGATTTCAAACCAGATTGAAATTATCTAACTTGGGTTGCATTGGGTTTTGGAAATTTCTTGGACCAACCCGAATTTCGCCTAGCCAATTCGTGTAACTCTATGCATTGGAGTAATTCAATCCAAAGTAAATCATATATTTTTTAGTTGGATTGGGTTAACGAAAGAAAATTACATTATACTAGAATTAAACCTAGGTTGTCTATCTTACTAATACATGCTTTCTACAAACATAAGAATCTATCCTGATAATTAATCTTACACATAACTAAATATACAATATTATTCTTAATTTGACTTGAATTGAGTTGAACCGAATAAAAAATTAGTCAATTCAAGAACTGAAATTTTGATTCTCACATATTTTGATCCACTAAAAGAAAATTATAATGCCACTCAACTCTTGGAGTTTGGGATGAGTAGTCCGAGTTTGTTCGAGTTTAACACTCCTAAAAGGGAATTTCTGGTGGTTTCTCATAATCTTAATCTATGGCATTATGGTGTTTTTGCAGGTGAGAGATTGTGAGATGGACATGAACTTGCCTAATCTGAAGCTTTGGCTTAGTGGGGAACTTCTTAACCATGGATTTGAGTTTTAATCATAGCTTGATCTTTCTCTTTTTCTTTCTATGTTTAACACTTTAAACCAATACAAAGATTGTAATTATTTTAATCAGCAACTTTGTATTGTAAGGTTATTTGAAAAGAAGTTACTAATTTGCATCAATAAGTACCTACTACTCTAAAAAGATGTGTCTTTGTAAGAGATTTAACTCCAATAATAATAAAATCTTCCTCAATAATATTAAAGAATATAAGACAGCTTAGTTTTGTTGTAGTTGAAGATTCAATCTCTACTTTTACCTGTGTTGAACTAAAAAAATATTATTAGAGAAGCCATAATTAGTATCATTACAACAACTGATTAATGGAATGAGTTCAAAATTAAGCAATCATAATTTAATCTAGCTGTTAGAACTATTTGGCCATATATTAATACTTTTTTTTTGAGAACGCCATTTTTTAGCTAGTTAATCTCACAAATTACATGAAAATTAAGGCAACTGTTAGAGGTTAATTATCTTTTTTTACCAAGAGCCCCCCCCATTTAAGGATATTTTTTTTTTAAGAAAGCAAATCTAAATTAAATTTAAAAAGCGGAGAGAATACCTTTGAGAAGGTGTTTGGATGAAGAGTTATTTTGAGTAGTTAACAATTGAGAGTTGCAGTAAAAAACTCGTTTAATGTGATTTTTTAAAAAATAGTAAAGGTGAAAATCTTTTTTAAATGTATATTAAAATTAAATAGTTAAAAAAATAATTAAAAATGAGTGGTTTGAAAATAAGAAATTATAAATGAATAATTAGAAATAAGTGGTTAAAAATGACGAACTATTTTGAGTAGTTACAAAAACTCGTTTAGATGTAATTTTGGAGGGGTTTGGACGAAAGAGAGTCGGACAGTTTAAGGGCATGTTTGTAGAGAGGAGAAATGGTGGAGTTGGCTTGGCTTGGCTTCTATCCCATGTTTGCCCTCATGGACTTCCATAAGTCTACCCAACTCCACGCGTGGGCCCACATTTTTATTTAAATATTAAAATATTAAAAAACTATTTAATATCTATTTTTTTATTTAAATAAAAACTCAGACAATTCTCCTACCATCACATCAAACATAAATTTACTATTAAAAACTATTAAATATTCATTTTTTTATTTAAATTAAAATTTTAACCATTTTCTTTCCATCACATCAAACATAACTTTATCTTCTTTCCTTGTCCCAAACATAAACTTAATTCACTTATCTTCTCATTCCAACCCTCCCAACCCAACTCATCCCCTCAAACCCAAACATGCCGTCAGTTTGGTTGTAAAGTGGCGCTCATCTTGTAAGAGCCTCCATTGAGCGTTATCCCTTTACCATCATCGTCCATAGCAATTGCAAGCAGAGCAGCAATGGCGGCGGCGCAATCCCTCATCTGTGCTTCCATTTCCACTTCCACTACGCCTCCACTTTCTCTAACCTCCTCATCCTTCTTCCGCGGCATTGCCTCTCTCAACCTCCCTCGCCACTCCCTGCCCCTCCCATCCTCCATCGCCGCCCCCAAGCCCCTCGCCGTCGTCGCCGCCACCAAGAAAGCAGTCGCCGTCCTCAAGGGAACTTCCGCCGTCGAAGGCGTCGTCACCCTTACCCAACACGACGACGGTCTCTTCTCTTCCCCCACAACTATTTTTTAGGTTTATTAATTTGGCGCCTGATTTCTGAGATTGATCTGCCTGCATTTGTTTTTGCTCATAATGATTTTGTATGCTCATTACTCCACACTATTCAAACTTCTAGAGGATGATTGTATTCATTTTATGATGTTGGGGTTCTGTTGCATTCTTGCCTTATACACTGAAAATGACCATAACAATGGTAGTCATTATGTTGCGATGCTGAAAAATGTTGTTTTGTTTCTAGGCCCAACTACGGTAAATGTTCGTGTCACCGGCCTCGCTGAAGGGCTTCATGGATTCCATCTTGTAAGTAATTCATCTGTGGACTTTGTTGCAACCAGCTAATTGAATTTTCAAATGTTGTTTTAATCAATCTACCCCTCGTATTTTCTTTTGTAATTAGCACGAGTATGGAGACACAACGAATGGATGCATTTCTACAGGTAACTGCATATGGTTCTCTATGTCCATTTTTTAACTACATCTTCCTGTATCAACAAGTTCATCTATGTTTCTCTTTCGTTGTTTATGTGTTGTTTTCAATTGTAGGACCGCATTTCAATCCTAACAAATTAACACATGGTGCTCCTGAAGATGAAATCCGTCATGCGGGTGACCTGGGAAACATAATTGCCAATGCTGATGGTATTTGCTTCTTCTTTCTGAAAGTTTCTTTTATTTTACGTTTCATAGAATTTCAACTTCTAATGTGGTATTCTACTATTTCTTGATATGCAGGAGTAGCGGAGGCTACCATTGTAGATAATCAGGTGCCACTTTGAGTATTATTTATTGTATTTTTTCCATAGATATCATCGTAACGACCCATACGTTCAGAACCATTAATATCTTTCACCATGAATCACGTCACAATAACTAGAAATGTTGATCATGGCAGTGCTGCTGATATAACTTTTTATGGTGTATAGTACATGCACATTCATGACTGCAGTTACCTTAGCATTTACAAGTTCAAAGACGTGATTATGTTGACGCCTTTAATTTACACATGCACCTCTAACATACTGAAAAAATTTCGATCTATAGATTCCTCTCAATGGCCCCAATTCTGTAGTAGGAAGAGCCTTTGTGGTACATGAGCTTCAGGACGATCTGGGAAAGGGTATGTTTCATTTATTGTTTCTAATTGATTACATGTTTTACCCCTCATTTTCCTTCCTTGTTGTTTGATCAACCTACTCAAGTGATTTCTCAACAGAGATACAGACTAAAAATATTGAAATAAAACTTAAAAAAAAAAAAAAAGATTTATACTAGCATATTATTAATTTATTAGTTAAATTGTGGAAAAATAGATTTTGCTCCCTTTATAGATGGACCCGCAATATTTGCTGCTAATGGGGATGTCTGTATCACTTAGCTGGGCTATTGTTTTTTTCACTATCAAATTCCAATATTTCTTCTCATTTTATCTGGTTATGATTATGTAGGAGGTCATGAACTCAGTTTAACCACTGGAAATGCGGGTGGAAGATTGGCATGTGGTATGAAAGCTAACACCTTTCTTATTCTCTCTCAAGAGTTGAGAGTCAATTTTTCTTCCATGCTTGATTTCTATATTCATTTTAAGGTTTTATTTCTCCTACTCTTGGTAGAATTATATGACAATTTTGGGGGTCAATTTGATCGATTTACAAAGAAAATAAGTGATAAAAACTTGTATGTGATGAACTATTTGTCTATTTAAATTGTTTTTGATCCTTGATGGGCCATGAGTGTCAATTTCAATGGATACAAGATACTTTCCAACTGATTATCCATATTTCATATCATCCTAAAGTACAAGAGTTTCAGTAATTAATGCTGTAGAAAGGACCAAGTTATTACTTGTTGTCCATAAAGAACTAAGATGTTACAGGAGACTTGGTGGTTATTTTGAAGGCATACGGTATACACCAAACTTAAGGACAAATTGGTTAGTTTAATAGACTGCCTTTTGAAGGCCGACTGACTTCTGGCTCGATGATGCAAAGAGATCCATAGCTTTAATTCAAATTCTTAGTCCAGGGCTTTCTTATACCATTTTGCTGTTAAGTATGCTTCATGCACTGTGGGCACCTTAAGATTCAAGGAATCAGAGTGAATACAGTATGTTCTAATTCAAATCCTCAGCTATGGATTTAGACCATATGGTTTCTCTTTTACATATGTTATGTCTTATAAACTGCAAATGCTTATTTCAATTATCAGACCCATTTTGTAGAGATGTGGTCTAAAAGTCTCTGTGCTAGCTATTTTTTTTTATATGCTGGCGTGACTTTTTTCCACCTTACTGATGACATATTTTTTTGGGAAGAACTAGAAAAACTAGCATCGGAATGCAGTGGTCCTTGGATTCTGGAAGGCGATTTTAATACCATAAGATGGACTAATGAGAGATCTGCATACATGAGAACCACACTAGAGTCCTAGACGTGTATAATTTCAATGAATTTATTGACCAGTATGCTTTGATAGATCTCCTCCTCATGAATGGTACTTTCATCTGGTCAGATTTTAGAGCCTCACCCACCTTGTCGAGGCTTGACAGATTTCTGATTAGTGAAGACCTCCAGAATCATTTCTTGGATCTATAGGATAAGAGACTCAACGTCCGATCACTTCCCTATACAACTCTCGGATGGTAAGCAACAAGGAAGTCCTCCTTTTAGGTTCATGACATGTGGCTGGAACACAAAGATTTTCTTCCAATGATGGAATATTGGTGGTTCAATATTTCCATGAAGAGGTGGCTAGGTCATGGCATCATGCAAAAGCTCAAAAGTTTTAAGCTGATCGTTAAATCATGGAACAAAAGCACATTTGGTAGCACAACCGACAAAAAAGATCAACTGACCTTGGAATTAGCCAGTCTGGACAATATTGAAGGGATTAGCACTTTGCAAGCTCTTCCAGTAGAACAAAGAGCTCCCATTAAAGCTCAATTACTTGCTATAATAGTCATAGAATAGTCTCTTTGGGGACAATGCTGTAAAACCAAAGGGTTGGAGTTTGGGGATGTAAACTTGAATTTCTTCCACTGTATTTATGTTGCTAGAAGCAGTTCTCCCAATGCTTGGCCTAGGGACGGGCATGGTTATTCCGGGTACAGTGGAGCGAAGCTCTGATTTCTTGATTTCCAAAAAAAAAAAAACTAGATATTGAGAAGGCATTTGACATGGTGGATTGAGACTTCTTTGATGAAGTTTACGTACTAAAGGCTTTGGCCATAGATGGAGAAGATGGATTCGTGGTTGCATATCTTTCCCAAACTACTGTATAATCATTAACAGGAAGCCTAGGGGGAAAATACAAGCCATTAGGGGTCTAAGGAAAGGGGACCCCCTCTCATCCTTCCTTTTTTTTATCCTTTAATTCTGATGTATTGAGCAAAATGTTAAGTTGCCAAAGAAGAGAGGATTTATGGCTTCCTTTTGGAAACGACCAATTACAACTTAACCATCTTCAATTCGCAGACGACACCCTACTCTTCTCCAATTATGAGCCTATGGCTATTGATGAACTCTTTAAGATCATCAGAACATTTGAGCAATCCTCTGGCCTCAATATCAATGTGGAAAAATAGAGATTCTTGGCATTAACTTGAATGAACAAGTGCTCTTCTCTATAGCTAGTAATTATGGCTGCAATCTGTGTTCTTGGCCCACATCTTACCTACGCCTCCCACTGAATGGAAATCCCAAAGCTCTATCTTTTTGGGAACCAGTGGTTGAGAAAAAAATCCTACCTTGGAACAACAGTCATATTTCAAAGGTAGTCATCTACAAGATGCCGGCTAAGGTCTCAAACATATTGGAAAGGCTCATCATAAATTTTCAATGGGAGGGCATTAAGAAAAACATATTGGAAAGGCTTGTCATAAATTTTCTATGGAAGGGCATTAAGAAAACAAGGGCATCCACCTTGTTAACCGGGAGGAGGCATCCTTTCCTATAGAACAAGGTGGTCTTGGCATCATTGATCTCATAAACGAAAAATACAGCCCTACTATCCAAATGGAGGGGGGGTATGGAACCGAGGAACCCGCTCTATAGAGGAAAGTCATTGATAAATCCGCTCTATAGAGGAAAGAAGATTATCCGAGAAAATTTTGTTAGAGCGTTTTGGTTGAAAAGAAATCAGCTCACATTTCAAGACAAGATATCAACACATAACCGTTGCTATATTCTATAGTTGTAATATACGGTGTAAACAATCTTTTCTATTTCATAATTATATTATAGTTATGATGCACTTTTATATAGCCGGAGATCCCTTTTGTAATTTGGACAATTT
>JBBMEF010000003.1:8018618-8036110 GCA_037832685.1 Sicyos baderoa
TTTCTGCATGTAGTTGGGCATAGAGCCCTAGGATGTTTTGGGATTATTTCTGGATTCTTTTCTGAAGTTGAATAATAGTATTTGTTTTAATTCTGGCCAGTATTTGTTAAAGCATTTGTTAAGTTATTATAAATAAAGCAGTTTTGTTTTAATTCGAATCCAGTAAATGGTTTATATGTTTATGTTAAAAAGTTTTTAATTCATGCAAAGTTAGTAAAGATCTAGGTCTAGGAGGTCGGGTCTTTACATATGCGGATGCCGAGATAATCACCTGAACCTATCAGGGAGGGTCCACGAGTGAGGAATACACAGAGTATACCTAAAACTCAGGCTAAAATAAATGGAGAATGGGAGCGCCGTAGCTTAACCCAGGCATACGGGGACCGATGTCTGTAGACAACATCCCAGACATGCAGGCTCACCGACAAACATTTCTCCGCGTCGTCATCTGTCCTAGTGGCCTCTTCCCGTATGCGTCAGGATCAATGCCGGCCATCCGCCTCACATACGGGGTCGTTGTAGTAGCTTCTGGGTCAATGTGAATCATGGATCACCCTTCGTCTCACATACTACAACGGGCAAACAAGTAGAACATAAAACATGCCATATAAAGTCCAACCAGATAAAAGATAACGATTCAGTCACATAAATTCCAGTTACAACATGTTTCACAATATAGTCATTTCCATACAATACTAAACATGATGACACATGTAACATTCTACAGATCGATACGAGATAACTCCACAACATGAGATATATCAAAATATACGAGAGCAAGCTCCACAACATGAGATATATCAAAATATACGATAGCAAACTTCACAACATGAGCTATCAACATACGAGAGCATGCATTCACTAAACAAGATACAATTTCACAAAACAAGCATAACGAGAAAATAAACAACATAGAAACAATCATCCAAACATCATGTTATAGCCCGAAAGCCCTAGTCATGTCATTATTTGCGATGAAATTTCCACACCTGACTCATAATGAAACCTCTCACCTTTCCCGACGACTCGACTGAACACCAAAACCACCACGTTAGCTAAGAAAGGCTCCTGGGTCACCTAAACGAGAAATAACGCCAAGAGTTCGTTAGGAACAATCTAAACGAACTACGAACGGAAAAAAACTCGCGAGACCGAGAGGAAGAAGCTGTCTGGAAACGCGTTGCCAGAGCCCGACGGGGCCCGACAGCGGCCGACGGCGAGCCGCCACGAAACGGAGCGGGTCATACCTCATTGAAAAGTTCTCGGTCTCTAGAACACGGAACCGGTCTCGGAATTTCAAACGAAGCTCTCTAGCAACGGGAAACTGCAAAAGAAGTTGCAAAAATCATGTTGGAGAACTCGCCGGAATCCATAGAAACTCGCCGAAAAACATGGGGAAAAGAAGAGAAATAGTAGAAAAGTGTCTTACATGGAGAAATGAGGTGAAACTCAGAAGGAACAGAGCTCGGGGTGCTTGAACGGAAACAAAAAGACCCACAAAAGCTTGCGCGGACACCGACGACGGTGGCTGGGTGCGACGGTGGCCGGCAGAGGGCGGTGGTGGCCAACGGAGGGTGGTGGTGGTCGGTGGTGGAGCAGCGGTGAGGTTTTGGGTTTGGGGGGGTGGCTTTTGGCGTGAGAAAAATAGGGGTTGTTTGTATTTTTTTTTTTTTTTTTTTTTTCTATTGGTATTTGGGAAACTTTTCAATAATAATAAAAATTAACAATTTATCATTCTTTATTTATCCACTCAAACCCCTCTATTTTAGGAAACCAACTCAAAACCCCCAAAAACCCTAAACAATTTTATCTACAAATAGAAAATATTATTTAAAATTCACAATTAAATACACAAAAACAATATTAAATACAAAATAGAAAATACCAATAATAAGAAAAATAAACAAGAACAATTAGTGATAAATTAATAAAAAGAAATTGAATCCTTACATGAACAGTCATCATACCCCTTTGCAATTACGGTTGTGCAACGGTTCGATACCGTTGTGAGCCCTCAGTTAAATTTTTTATTTACTGTGCCGACGCTATCTTAGTGTCTACTTGTGTTATTCGATCAAAACTTCCTAAGCATTTGGTTATTCAGCAGTGCAAAATAAACAAATAGAGACGTGGCCCCTACAGAAGCAATACAAAATTGGATTTGTGTTTTGATTCTGCTACCTTCTTGGGTGGCCAACTCTTAGAATTCGAATATCCTCTTCATGACATCCCTATAATTATTGTATCCAATTACCTGTGAATCAAAATTCACAAGTTAGACTTGTGAACTAAAAGAACTACTCTTAAGTTAGCCTCATTAATTAAACAACTTCTGGGTAATGGCGCCAAAAACTTAATGCGATGCGACTGTCTTACTAAACATAAATTCTAGATGTAATACTAAGTCCTATGCTCTCAAATCATCTCCATAACAAATTGTGGGTGAAACTATACTATTGGTTTTGCAATACGAAAGTTTTCGTTTAACTGCTTTTAACTCCGGTTGAGAAAACTTTGTAGCCATTTTTCTATGGTATTGAACCAATTATCCAAAATTTGGATTAAAAAGCTTGTTAAGTTAATTTATTTGTTGGAGAAGAAGGCGAAAGAAGAGAAAGATACACTTTTTTTTAAAAGTTGATTGCAACACTTGAAATTTTAAAGGGATAATTAATCAAATTTGAAGTTCAAAAGGATAAATGTTACAAATTCTATAGCTCAAGGTTTAATGAGGGTCCAAGTAATTTAATTTCAGTATGTTAATAAGTCGAAGTTTTTTAGTATCGCAAAATTGAGAAGCTTGAATTAGTATAACTAATTTTTGATCATGTAGCCTGTGAATGGTTTTTAACACACACTTAAGAGCATCTTTGAAGTGATATTTCCTGGTTTATAATGATATGGGATTCTTCTTACACATTTATATATGAAAAATGAACAACCAACATAAAAGAAAGATAATTTAATGTAGTCTTCATCTACTTAAAAAATGAACTAATATTTAGAGTCCGTTTGGTAACGTTCCTATTTCCTGTTTCTTGTTTCTTAATTCTTATTTCTTGTTTCCTATTTTTTTAAAGTAAGAAACAAGAATATGTTTGATAACTGTTTATGTTTCTTGTTTCTTGAAATAAATAAGAAATAGAAACAAACTTGTTTGATAACAATTTCTTGGTTCTTGTTTCTAATTTATTTTTCTTCTTTAATTTTTTTATTTCTTAAAAAATATAATATGTATCAAAATATTTAAAAACTTTATTAAAAGGTTATATATTCAAACATAAATATCTTTTATGAAAAAAATGAATTTTAATGAGAGTTTTACAACAAACTTGATATGTTATTTATCACTCAAATCATTTATTATAAAAGTGGTATGCTTCAAAAAAATCTTGTGATTGTAAAATATTAAAATAATTTCAAATATATATTTTAGTAAACATATTTTTTTAAATGCCAAAAGTTTAAAATACTTATATTACAAAATTTTAAAATAATTAAATAAATAAATTCAAGTCAAATATAAATACAAATATTAAAGATTTTAAAATTTTACATATCTCTAAGAAAATTTAGAAATAAAATAAAAACGTTTTTTTAGTATATAATATTTTATATTAAGTAAGATCTTTATAAAAAAAATAAAATAACTAGTAATAAAGAAATATTAATTTTATTATTTATAGAAGTATAAAAGTCGTTGTCAAAAAAATAAAATATATATATATATATATAAGTTATAATATATTGAAATTAAAAATAATAATGATTTATATAAAAACAAAACAATGTATCAAGTAAAAACTCAAAAGTAAATAAAATAAATAAAAACTCAAAAGAAAAAATAAATATTTTCCTTCAGGATCGAACCTGAATCAAATTGAACATGAAAAATAAGCAACAACTCTTTTGTCAACACGCCACAAAGCTTTTTTGGTTAAAATATGAACTGTTTTTAATAAATTATAAACGTAGAATAAAAGAACAAAGGCATCAAACCAGAAACGGAACAAGAGAAACTTCATTTGGGAATTTCTCATTTTTAAGCCAAATTTCAAAAACATTTCTTAACAGTTTTGGGAACAAGAAACAGGATCGGTTACCAAACAAGCTTGTTTCTAAAAAAGAAGAAACAGAAACGAGAAACAAGAAACAGAAACGTTACCAAACGGGCCCTTAACTTACAGAGCACATTATTGAAAAGAACGAACAGTAAAAATAAACAAATCACTTCTTGGTGTAAGTTTGGTGGTCGGGTCCAACGTCTCGGGAACCAGTGTTTATATAAGGACCTCGAAAAGTGGCCTGCGGTGGAAGTGGCTTTGCCGGATCTATAACTGGCTTTTTGGAAGACCTGGATGATAATCCTTTTCTACATTAACGTTTTGCAAATTCATTCATTCTAAGGCATAAAATTGCAGCCATGAATCCATTTACTTACGCCATATAAAAGGGAAACGCTAAGCCAGCAGATGCAAAGGCTATCAATCCAGCCGCAACGATAAGATTCCGATGCCGGGTCATCAGGAATAATATCTGTGTTTCTAATGTGAACCTACAAAATGAGCGAAAATTTTGCCTCATTACTCAGAATAGGAATATGGGAAGAAATAAACATGTTGGCATCATGGCAAATTGCTTGCTTTTTTGTACTTTTGATAAATAACAGATCATTTGGTTTAAAAGGGTGCAATAAAAAGGCCTCAAATGCACATCTCATCAGCCAAAAAGGAAAAAGAGAGAACAACACAGACAACCAAGACAGTAAGCAAAAAAGGAAGAGGAACATTTTAGAGCCTGAGCTGAAAGGCAAACAACAATTAATTAATATAATGTTAACTGAGCTATAAAGAACTTTATCTTGCAAGAAAATGCACCAACCACCATGAATTGAACAGAGGGAAATGCTCTACAGAAACCAAATCAATGCTCAACGAAATGCTACAGATGCCGTACCCAACATATGATACATTGACTAGTTTAAAAAAAAAAACCATATGTGATAGAGCACGCAACGAAAAACGTAAAGTAAAGACAAAAAACTAAGAAAGAAACTCTCAAACTCTTTATTGATTCTCCTTGATCAACATTACAGAATTATGCATCCTTTACAACTAACTCCCTTAGTCTATTTATACAATTCAACTCATCGAACTGTCATACCCGCCTAACAAGATATCTAACTGACTTCTAACTAACTTCGCTTATAACGAACATTGACCAACGTAGCGAAGCTTTGTCTAATCTGAAGGTTGGTCCTAGCGTAGCTTCAATCTTCGTTAGATGTCGTCGCTTGCGAAGATGATGTCTTCGCTGATACTTCGCTCTAGCGAGGTTTGCGTCTTCGCTGGTACACATGTTTGATGGGAGGTCTATCACTACCCGGCCCCCATACTTTCACCTTGTCCTCAAGGTGAAACAAAGAAAACTGAGATATCATCTCGCTCATTTCTTCCCAAGTCGAATCAGATGGTGACGTTCCCGACCACTGGATTAAGACTTCAAACTCTGCTGGATTTGTAGCAGAACTTCGCACCCCCAACAAAGCCTCAGGTTCCAAAATATAGGAAAAATTGGCAACTATGTTGGCTGGAATCGGAGTGACATTGAAAGTAGGGCCAATCGCTTCACGTAACTGAGACACATGAATCACCGGATGTATTTTGACATCAGAAGGTAACAGCAATCGATATGCTACTTTACCAATAACTTCGTCGATCTGAAAAGGTCCCACATAGCGAGGCGAAAGTTTTGTGTTGATGGCGTGATACAACGAGCCTTGTCGGTAAGGTTTTAGGCGTAAATACACCCAATCCCATTGTTTGAACGAAATGTCGCGTCGTTTTCCATTCGGTATCTCGGTCATATACTGTTGCGCCTGAAGTAAATTGTTCTTTATCTTTGACAATTGTACATCGCGTTCTAATAGGGATTTGTCCACCGCATTCGCTACCGCCAAAGATGATTGATAAGTCATCAATGCGGGAGGTTCTCGGCCATAAACCACCTCGAAAGGGGACATCTTTAAACCAGAATGAAAAGTTGTATTATAGCTATACTCCGCCCATGGTAACCAACGAGACCACTATTTAGGGCAGTTCATCACGAAACATCGCAGATATGTTTCCATTCCTCTATTCACAACCTCTGTTTGTCCGTCGGTTTGAGGATGATAAGCCGTGCTGAACTTCAATTTCGTACCTTGTGCTTTGAACAATTGCGTCCAAAAAACGCTCGTGAAAGTAGGATCCCGGTCGGAGACAATACTTCGCGGCACTCCATGCAAGCGAACTATTTCCTGGACGAATATCTGAGCCAAGGATAAGGCAGTAAAATGATTCTGGATCGCTATATAATGAGCGTATTTAGAGAGACGATCAACAACTACGAAAATCGCGGAGAACCCATTTGACTTAGGCAACCCTGTCACGAAATCCATGGAAATATCTTCCCATATTTTCTCCGGTATAGGCAACGGCTGAAGTAGACCGGCGGGCGACAAGGCTAAGTACTTAGCTTGCTGACAGATGGGGCATTCGCTGACGAATAGGCGTATTCGCTGCTTCATTCCCGACCAGAAAAATTCTCGTTGGATGCGGTGTAGAGTTCGTAGCACTCCCCCATGTTCGGCCACCGGGGACGAATGGTAAATTTCCAAAATTAATTGTATCGTTGGGGATGACGCCAGTAAGACAATCCTTTCCTTGTAATAAAGAATGTTTCGCTTTAGCGAATAATGCTTTAACGATTCCTTTCCATCTTCCAGATTTCGCCTGATAGTTCTCAAACTATCGTCTTCCATTTGTTGATCGATTAATACTTTCATATTAATCCCCTTCACCCACGTCATTGCATTGATTTCGCGTGTCTCTGGAATCCTTGACAAAGCGTCCGCCACCTTGTTTTGTGTTCCTGGCTTGTAGAATATGCTAAAATCATATCCCAAAAGTTTGGTCAACCACTTTTGATAGTCTTCTGATATCAAACGTTGATCCAAAATGAATTTCAAACTTCGTTGATCGGTTTTAATGACGAAATGACGGCCCAATAAGTAATGTCGCCATTTTTGCACGGCCATGACAATTGCTAATAACTCCCTTTCATAAACAGCTTTATTTCAGTGGAGCAAAGGTAAAGCGTAACTGAAATAGGCAACTGGGTGATTTTCTTGAATTAAGACAGCACCAACACACACTCCCGACGCGTCGGCCTCGATAGTAAATTCTTTTAAAAAATCAGGTAATTTCAAAACCGGCAAAGTCGTCATGGCGATCTTTAATCTTTCAAAAGCCAACGACGCTTCGTCGTTCCAACGGAAACTATCTTTCTTCAACTGGTTTTGTCAAAGCGAACGCTATCGTTCCGTAATCCTTTACGAATTTTCGATAGTAGCCGGTGAGTCCTAAAAACCCACGGAGTTGTTTCAAAGTTTTAGGCGTCGGCCACGATTTCATCGCTTCAATTTTAGAGTCATCGGCTTCTACCCCACGCTCAGAAATAACATGGCCCAAGTATGCCATTTTCGCTAGCGCGAACTGGCATTTTTTTCTGTTTGCCACTAACTTGTTGATTTTCAAGTATTGAGGACACTTTGCAAATGTTGGACATGGTCCTTCAAGCTTGCACTATAGACGAGAATATCATCAAAAAAAACGAGAACAAATTTACGAAGGAAAGTTCTCAAAACGTCATTCATTAAGGCCTGGAAAGTCGCGGGAGCGTTTCGTAACCCAAAAGGCATCACGCGGAATTCATAGTGACCCTCATGAGTGCGAAACGCCGTCTTATGAATATCTTCTGGGCAAACACGTATTTGATGATACCTCGACGTCAAATCAATTTTCGAAAAAACTTTCGCTCCATGCAATTCGTCTAACAGTTCGTCAACAATGGGTATAGGAAATTTATCCGGCACTGTGATTTTGTTTAATGCTCGATAATCCACGCAAAATCGCCAACTTCCATCCTTCTTTTTTATCAATAACTCAGGACTAGAAAAAGAGCTAATACTCTCTTGTATAAGTCCAGAAGTAACATAGAACGCACCATGTTTTCAATTTCGTTTTTTTGACTCTGAGGATAACGATAAGGGCGAATACTAACGGCCTTAGATCCTTGATCCGGTGATCATGTTTTCAGCTTGGCGGAAGTTCGACCGAACTTTGGAAAATGGCTTCGTTATTGACGAGGATATTATGAACCTCTTCGGGTAATTCATTCTCGTCCGAAATACTAGCATAGATATCCTTATGCAAAACATTTAACTCAACCAAAAAACCTTGTTTTTCCAGTTTCAAAGTTTTAATCATGGACTTAAGAGATACCTGGGAACGAAGTAGAGTCGGGTCGCCTCGAAGGAGGACTTTTGTTTCGCCAACGCGAAATTGCATTTCCAGAATTTTATGGTCTGTTTTAACCTTTCCCAAAGTTTCCAGCCATTGTACGCCTAAAACGACGTCTGCACTTCCCAATTCTATGGGTTGAAATTCTTGGACGATGGAGATTTCGCCTAAATTCAGAACGACATCCTTGCAGACGAGGTTTCCTCTTATCGTCGATCCCGTACCCAACATTATTCCATAAGCATCAGTTTCATCTTTTTTGATCTTCAACTTTTCCACCACTGTTCCGGCTATGAAATTATGGGTAGCTCCGTTGTCTATTAGCACCACCACTTCGCTGTCATTGATACTTCCTTTTAGTTTCAGCGTCTTCGGGTTCCCTTCTTTGATCAAAACCTGAAATGCAATTTCATTTGCTTCATCAAAAATTTCGTCGTCTCAGTTGCTGTCTCAACTTCGGCCGCCTGGAATCCTGGTTCGTCATTCACTTCGCAATCGCGAACGATCATGATTTGTAACTCCTTTTGCTTACATTTGTGGCCATAGAAATAACGTTCGTCACAGCGGAAACATAACTCCTTTTCCTCCTTACTCTGAATCTCGCTGTCTGAAAGCCTTTTAGATGGCAATCGAGTGGGATCGAAAGGTTTCCCCGGCTCACGCTTGAAAGCCGTTCGGTTTGGATTCACCGTTATAGTTCTTGAATTTGGAAAAAACGAAGTCCGTTGCGATTTGAGAACTTGCGTCGTCGGTTTTGCACTCTTCTTGCCTTCGAAATGGCTTTGCTTGAACTCGATTTTTTCCGCCATTTCCATGATTGGTACTAAGTCGCTGACCATAGCCATGCGAAGTTCAATTTTCACATCTTCTTTAATAAGGCCATCAATGAACTTACCCATCATTGTATCGTCATCAAGAATCAACGTCGCCGAAAGGTCTTCAAATTTCGCCCGATATTCCTTGACTGTTCCTTCCTGTTTCAGAGCGAAAAATTGTTCCTGAATCGAACCAATTTCCACTGGTAGAAAACGGCGAACAAGTTCCCTTCTGAAATCGCTCCAAGTTGCTAGCGGATTTCGGCTCTCGTTCCAATTGAACCATTTCAAGGCCACACCCTCTAAACAGAGTATCGCCCCTTCGAGTTTTTCCGTTTCGGCCAAGCGATTAATCGAAAAATACCTTTCAACTTGCTGAGGCCAATCCTGCGGATTTTCCCCATTGAAGACTGAAACTTCCAATTTCCGCAGTCGAAGATCGAACACAGGCGCCAACGCTTTCTCCAGATTGCTTTCTTTCAACGAATTAACCGGAGTCGGCTCCATCGTCACGGTCTCTTTCTTGAGATCGATTGCAACCGCCATCTCCTCCTCTTGCCTTCGAACGTTGTTGATGATATCTTAAACTCCAAGGGTCAAAGCTTCCGAAATCTGCTCCGCCATAGCCGCTCTGATTTCAACTAGTTGCTCGGCCATGATCGTCTTGATTTCGCTCTTAATGATCTTGCGGTTCAAGTCTGCTTCCTTTTCGATTGATTCTTGAATCAAATCGACTTTGCTTTCCAACAAATCCACTCTCGCATCCATTCTCGTAGTCATACGGATCTAATGCTCTGATACCAAAATGATAGAGCACGCAACGAAAAACGTAAAGTAAAGACAAAAAACTAAGAAAGAAACTCTCCAACTCTTTATTGATTCTCCTTGATCAACATTACAGAATTATCCATCCTTTACAACTAACTCCCTTAGTCTATTTATACAATTTAACTCATCGAACTGTCATACCCGCCTAACAAGATATCTAACTGACTTCTAACTAACTTCGCTTATAACGAACATTGACCAACGTAGCGAAGCTTTGTCTAATCTGAAGGTTGGTCCTAGCGTAGCTTCAATCTTCGTTAGATGTCGTCGCTTGCGAAGATGATGTCTTCGCTGATACTTCGCTCTAGCGAGGTTTGCGTCTTCGCTGGTACACATGTTTGATGGGAGGTCTATCAATATGATACATTGACGACGAGGTTAGTTCTATCGACACCAACTCTTTACGATGAACAATATTCAATTGATAAGAATATCATTGCCGACTATATGTGTATATTATCACAATGACCAATGTCCATAATTATCAGCACACAACACGAAATGCGTAATGAAAATTTCTGTAATGTGCGCATTCTCAATTAATAACCAAGAAAAAGCTAAAAACAACCCACAAGAGGGGGAAATCATAACAGGTTTGCAGCTATCTTAAACTGAGAAATTTAAGCCTCCATCTCCATGGACCTATACATAGATGCAGACACAAAAGAACAGAAGTTTGAGACACAAGTAGAGCTATTTCCCACTAATTAGCAATGAAATTATCAACAATTGTACGAATACTTTCTCTTAATCCTTTATTGAACCAATCTCCTTATAGAAGGATAGCTTATGTTCTTTTTCTTTCTTTTCCTTATTATTTTTCGTTGTTACTTGTACTACTCTCTTCATTTTCATCATTTTCTTAATGAAAGATTCGTCTCCTTTGATGTGCTTGGTGCATTCATGAACTGATACTCAGTTACAACAGATTAACAACAGCCGAAGAAACAACTAATTGGTAAAGTAGGTACAACACTAAACAAGTACAACTAACTCTCATAAGTAACCATAGTAAATGTTTCATACACCCCCCTCAAAATGGACATCCATGTAAGTTGAGAACTCTCATCTTGGACATGAAAGACTGAATCATAGCAGCTGATAACGGCTTAGTTAACATGTCGGCTACTTGCAGCTTTGTTCGTAAGGGAAGTAGACGTAAAACTCCTTGATCCAGTTTATCTCGCACAAAGTGACAATCTCTTTTGATGTGCTTGGTGCATTCATGAAAAGTAGGATTTGTAGATATTGGTTGATATAAATAAATTTACTCCAACCCATTAGCTTAGGCTATTGATGATTTTACATGATTCCACATAATACCATAGCAGAAGGTCCAGAGTTCATGTCCCTACCGAGTCGTTTTTTTTTTTTTGAGAACGAAACAATTTCATTGATGAAATGAAATAGGGAATAAAACCCAACGCCTTATAGGCTTACAAGAATAAGTTCCAATTGGAAATAAAATAGGGAAGACTATAACTAGAAAATGGCGCCTTATGTTTACACCAAAAATACACAGAAGTGAGTGAGCTCTAGAATGTGATCTCTAGTCTTAATTAAATCTTTGAAAATATGAGCATTACGTTCATTCCATAACGTCCACAAAAAGGCTCGACAAAAAGATCACCAAAATAACTCCCTTGTCCTCTAGAAAGGATGACCCACTAGAATGGTGAATAAGAAAGATTTGATATCAAATGGGAAAGCAATGGACCAGCCAACAACTTGTAGAATCTGACTCCAAATATTCATAGCAAAAGGACAGTGAACAAACAGATGGGATTGGCATTCCCCATTTTTATTACACATCACACAACGGCCCGGTGAAAGTGTGATATAGGGCATCCTCCTTTGTAGCTTATCCACCATGTTAATCGCCTTCTGAGACAATTCCCAAAGAAAGATCTTGATTTTTTTGGAAACTGATCCTTCCCAAATTATGCACAAGAGATTCCAACTCTATCTAACTCTATCCAACTGATCCTTCCCAAATTATCCATGTAGAGCACTTTATCAATCGATTCACCTGCACCAACCAAACTATGCACAAGAGATTTAACCGTGAAACGACCTGACGGTTCAAGACACCATCTCCACGAGTCAGGGTCACCACGAAAGGTAACTCTATCTAACTCAAATGAAAGAGTAGCCCATTCCAAAGATTCCAACTCATTAAGATTCCGACGAAGCTGAAGATTCCAAGCACTTGATTGAACCATCCACATATCAGCAACAAATAAATCAGGGCACATAGATAACCGATAAAGTCGTGGAAAGACCGAGCTGAGAATACCGCACGGTAGCCAAAGATCATGCCAGAAACGAACAGAATTACCAATACCAATACAGTGAAACACATGAGAACGCAAAGTGTCAATAAATGAACTGATAAACCTCCATGGCGCCCGATAAGTACGAGATGCAACCTTTGTAGGCCATCGAAAACCACACATAGAATTGTATACTTAGCATCAATAAGTCCCTACCGAGTCGTTGCTCCCCAATTAAAATTGAATTCCACTTGTAAGACATTTCTCAAGCCTACAAGTGAGGGGGGAGCTGAGAATACCGCACGGTAGCCAAAGATCATGCCAGAAACGAACAGAATTACCAATACCAATACAGTGAAACACATGAGAACGCAAAGTGTCAATA
Source organism: Sicyos baderoa (assembly GCA_037832685.1). NCBI lineage: Eukaryota > Viridiplantae > Streptophyta > Magnoliopsida > Cucurbitales > Cucurbitaceae > Sicyos > Sicyos baderoa. The sequence goes on from JBBMEF010000003.1 coordinate 8,031,262, forward strand.
AATGAACTGATAAACCTCCATGGCGCCCGATAAGTACGAGATGCAACCTTTGTAGGCCATCGAAAACCACACATAGAATTGTATACTTAGCATCAATAAGTCCCTACCAAGTCGTTGCTCCCCAATTAAAATTGAATTCCACTTGTAAGACATTTCTCAAGCCTACAAGTGAGAGGGGAGTGACGATTGATATAATTATATTTACTCCAACTCATTAACTTAGACTTTTGAGTTGATTAGTGATTTAACATAATTCAACCGCAAAAACAGCAATTGCTGCCTAATTATCACAAAGATTGAGGCAGGAGAAGTATCAGGAACATTCAAATCTTTAAGAACATTAGTAAGCCATGTGATTTCACTAGATACATTGGCAAGAGCTTAGTATTTTGCTTCAACTGATGAACAAGAAACACTGACTTGTTTTTTTGTTTTCCACGAAATAAGAGACTCAAATATCAGTTACTGACTTTCGTTAGTCTGGGCAAGATCCCCAATAGTGTTGAGCAGCTTGGAAATGCCCAATATATGAAGTAGCAAGGTATTGACTAAGTTTAAGGACCAAAAAATAAATTTTAGGCCGGTTAATTTCAACGTACAAAAGTCGTCCAATCAACCACCTATAGTTTGAAGCATCATCATTGGATAAAACAGCACCAGAGGTAGCTTCAAGCTTAGAATTATGCACCATCAGATGAGAACAACATTGACTCCTAACATATCATAATCTTCAAGGAGCTGAAGACAATATTTACGTTGAGATATTATATATTCCTTTGCTTCACCAATAGTTCCAAACCCAAGAAATATTTAGCATCTCCCAAATATTAAGAAGAAAATTGGATCTTAACATGATCTTAACTCGTGTGATTTCATTGACAGACGGCCCGGTAATGAGAGTATCATCTACATACACCAAAAGGGCAACAAAGGTTTCACCATGTCCTTGAGCGAACAATGAATAATCAGCTTTAGAACGAATGAAACCATCGGATATTAAAACACTAGAAAATGATAGAACCCAGATTGTATTACGAAATAAAAGAAACCAAATGCAAAGATAAACCAAGTTTAGATGTTACTTGGATCCTCCCATTCTTGAGCTCACTCAAGACCTAAACCAAAATGGCCAAAATATTTTGTATCTTTCCCTATACACAACCATAACCAAATATCTAACAAACTTCTTTAGATATTTACTAAAATATCCCTAATGTAAACTACATTACCGTGCCCTAAGGGTGATTTCGGTTCGGTTTTTGTCGGTTTTGTATCAATCCGACAACCGAACCGATATCTTCGGTTATTAAAAAATTGATCCGATCCGATGTCCAATAAAGCATCGAACCATTGGATCGTGTTTTAATTGGTTCGATTTTCAATAGATCCGATCCAATGTCCAATCCAATGTCCAATAAAATGTGATTTTATGAGTAAATTATAATTAAATTTGGTGTTCAGTTTTAGTTTGGTTCTCAAATTTGATTTCAATGAAAATTGGTACGTGTGTTCAATGATTTTAGAAAGTGCAGAAGATGGAAATCTGTGGCAAACAGTCTGCAGTTGAACACAAGTCGGCGATCACTGGCAATGGCAAAGCAATTCTTTCCCACCATCGCAACTACAACACTTCCATTGTACTCAAAGATCTAGAATAACAATTTAATACCATAACGTATCAAAAATATCAAGGTTGCAAGAACCTAATTGAGTTTTGCTGCAGAATTTTAACAGAGAGAAGGTAACGAAAGAGAAATAGAATTGGAAAAGATGGCAATTAAGTCTAAATAGAGAGGAGAGTATAAATAGATACAAGAGAAATAATTTCAAAACCCTCATAGAAAAGTATAAACAGATACAAGGATAGTTGAAAATAGAGAGAAGGAAAGCAATTAGGTCTAAATCACGAATCGTATTCATCTCAGAGGAGGAAGACCCAATAAATAGTACAGAGAGGTGGGAAAAATCTAAAACCCACCAAACAAAGAATGTCGATAATTCAAAATAGAAATCAAAATCGAAATCAGAACCTAAGAGAAGCGAGAAATGAATCGCAAGCAGAATGCGGGAAGGAGCAAGAGGAGAGGCGACAAATATTCTGTATCTTTCCCTATACACAACCATAACCAAATATCTAACAAACTTCTTTAGATATTTACTAAAATATCCCTAATGTAAACTACATTACCAGCCCGACAATTAAAAATGAAACAGCCCAACCCCTTCCACCCCAACAACCCAAAAACTTTCTCATATGTGGCCCAAAGCTCCAAATTTTGTGGCCCATGGATTCCTTCAAGCTCCCAATTTTACATGCATATTTCTTTTGACTCTCATGAGTACCTATGCAAAACAAATTAAAAAACCTAGCTGCCAAGTTATTGCAGTATATTCTCTTTTTTTCCTTCTTTAGTTGGACGAACAACTTCTACAACTTTTTTGTCACTTTTTTTGCTTCTTCAACCCCACGAACAGACGACCACCATTTCTTTTTCCTTCCCTTCACCTTTGTCGTCCCTTGACAGACCCATATTCTTTTCTTTTTCTTAAAAAACTCCACGCTATCGTCATCTCTACCATTTTCGACCTTTGTCATCTTATTACCTCCTTCAGCATCTGCCGTGTCTTCTTCTCTGCCAGCTTCCACCTCGTTTTCTTTTTCGTTGCCGGCATTCGCCGAGTCTTCTTCCCTAGTATAGGACGTCACCGCTCTATTGCCGAAATCGACTTTTTCTTTTCGATTGTTGGCTTTCTCTTCAATGAACTCAAACCAGCTTTGAACTTTTGATTTACTTCACTTTCTTTCAACATATGTAAGATTTCAACCTTTGATTCTTTGACTTCAACTCCTACGATCTTGATCGTCTTCTTCTTGGTTTTGATAAACTCTCTTCTCATCTTAGTTTGAAAGCCTCCCACTCGGCTTTTTTTCATTCTTCTTCTTGAAGTTGCATCGATTCCTCTCCCCAAGAATCGATCAACGCTATCAAACGATGGATTCCTTCAAGAACAAATTGTAAATCACTTTCATCCATGGTAAGAATCGTACCACTCTTTTTTTTATATATAGGAAACAAAAATACAAAAAAGATTTACAAAAAGCTTTGTCATTGTGTGAGTAAGACACTTAAGGCTATAATTACAAAAGGGTTTAAATCTTTTGCACCAAAATAATGCTAAATGAGTAATGGATTTGATGAAATTTCGAGAAGAAGAGTCCTTGTAATTAAAGAGTTCCCATTACGAATCAGCCAAATGCTCCATAAAAATGTTGCCACAATATCTCTGTTTCACCTTTAAAAGGATGTCCACACCAAAGATAAATCAGTAAATCTGGTAATGATAGAAGCTTCCAATTTATTGATAGAAAACCACTAGGATTACAAGAGTCCTAACTCTCCCTCCAAACTGTATTAAATCAAGCCTCCTTTCTAAGTATTCAACTAGGCTATTTATACATAAAATGAGTACAACAAAAATATTTGTCTAGTCTTAATTTGGGCGGGAACTTCTAATTAGGAGGGAATAGTACCGCGCTTATTTCTTCGTAGATAATGATGGAGTATCTTGTTCGTGATAGCTTGAAAAGTGGTTGGTGCATTTCGCAATCCAAAAGGCAGAACCAGAAATTCAAAAAGTCCTTCATGAGTTCGGAAAACCGTCTTTTCAATATCCTTTGTTCGTAGTCTGGTCTGATATACTCAGCCAGCTTGCTCTCTCATCCCTCCTACCTACCTTAGCTTCTATTCCCTTCACTAGTTGATTAACGAGATTTAAGGTCGATTTTGGAGAAAATCCTCACGCCATTCAATTCATCTAATAGTTCTTCTACAATAGGAATTGGGAATTGATTAGGAATCGTAGCTTTGAATGAGGCCTGAGGGAACAATAAACGACACAAAATCTCCAGCTTCCATCCTTTTTACGAACTAGCAAAACTGGACTAGAAAATCCACTCAAGCTTGGTCTAATAATGCCAACAATTAGCATTTCTTCAACAAGTTTTTCTATTTCTTCCTTCTGACTTTGTGGGTATCTATATGGTCGAACATTAATTGGTAGTGTATTGGGAAGTAAATCAATTTAGTGATCCAAATCACGTTTGGGAGGAAGGCCATGTATTGGTTGAAAAACTGAAGAATAAGCTGTTAATACTTGTTGAATTTCTGGATGAAATGTCCTCTTTTTAATGTCCTCTGTTATTGTTGCTACATGGTTTAATTCAACCAAGAATCCTTCTTTTTCTAACTTGAGAGTTTTAATCATTGTTTTAAAAGAAATTTGAGATCTTACAAGCAATGGGTCTCCCTGGAGTTTCACCATGAATTTTCTTAATTCAAATCTCATTTCCAGTCTTTGGTGATTAGTAGTAACATCTCCCAAGGTGACTAACCATTGTACTCCAAATATAACAATTGCACTCCCTAATGTCATTGGTAAAAAATCTTGTACAATAGATAGCTCCCCAAGTTGCAATAATAAGTGATTACAGATCTTGGAGCCTCTGATAGATGTTTCTGATCCCAGCATAATTTTGTAGCCTTCTGTTTCATTCACTGGTTAACCAAGCTTGTCGACGATATCTTGAGAAATAAAATTGTGTGTTGCTCTTGAGTCAATAAGAACAATTACGTCCTTGTTTAACACTTTTCCTTTAATCTTCAGTGTTCTTGGTGAATGAATGACAACCATAGAATGTAGAGCAAGCTCAATCGAATTAGGATCTTGTTCAATTTCATCGTCTGTTATTTCCTCTGTTCCCAAATTCAAATATTTTGTCACTCGGGATGTTTGATCAACAACTATTTCCATGTCGTTAACTTCCTTTATCTTACATTTATGACCTGGA